>VYZV01008305.1:338039-355273 GCA_013401275.1 Pandion haliaetus | reverse complement strand
CCGGTTCCCCTTCTTAAATATGTTTCCCAGAGGCGCTATCACCATCACTCCCCGCCTAGAGGCGGGTCCGACATTTTGGCGCACGGGTCCGACATTTTGGGGCAGCAAATTCCAGCAACTTCTTAAAGGGACCGCCTCTGCAGCCCCCCTCCCCTGCCACCAAGGAAAACCGCGCCACACAAACCCATAACATTCTGCTTACTAATCACTCCCTACATCAAACCAGTATAATTGTAGACAGCTTTTTGGATCACTTCAGCCCATCTACCCATGTCGTGATTTCAGCCCAGCTGGCAACAAAGCACCACGAAGCTGCATGCTCGCTCCTCTCCCCTCCCCGGCCCCAGTGGGATGAGGAGGAGAAAATACAAAGAAATGCTCATAGGTCAAGATAAGGACAGAGGGATGAGAGGGATCACTCCCCAGTTATGGTCACAGGCAAAAGACAGGCTCAACTTGGGGAAAAACCAAAATCAATTTAATTTACTACCAATCAAATCAAAACAAGAATATTAGGAAGTGAAACCAAACCTCATAACAACTTCCCCCCACCCCTCCTGCCTTCCCAGCTCAACTCCATTCCCAGTCCTCTCTCCCTCCTCCCCCCCAGCGGCACAGGGAAACAGGGGCTGGGGCTTGGGGTCAGCTTGCCACACCTTGTCTCTGCTGCTCCTTCCTCCTCAGGGGGAGGACTCCTCATTCATCCACTGCTCCACCATGTGGTCCTTCCCACAGGAGACAGTTTTCCACAAATTTTTCCAACGTGGGTCCTTTCCGTGGACTGCAGTCCTTCAGTCACACACTGCTCCAGCGCAGGCTTTCCCATGGAGTCGCGGCCATCTTGGGGGACATCCCCCTGCTCCACCGTGGGCTCCTCCCCGGGCTGCAGGTGGGCATCTGCTCCCCTGCTCACCTCCATGGTCTGGGGGGGAACAGCCTGCTGTCTCACCACAGGCTGCAGTGGCATCCCCTCCTCCCCCACTCCTCCTCCCCCTCCTTCTTCACTGGCCTGGGTGTCTGAAGAGGGGTTTCTCTCACATTCCAATCTCCTCCTACTCTGCAGGTTTCCCCACTTAAATCCGTTCTCGCAGAGGTTCTACCACCATCACTGATGGGCTCGGCCTTGGCCAGAGGTGGGTCCGACTTGGAGCCAAGGAAGCTTCTAGCAGCTTCTCAGAGAAGCCACCCCTGCAGCCCCTCCCCTGCTACCAAAACCCTGCCACACAATCCCAAAACAACCCAAATTGCCAAATCTAAGTCAAAATGCAGACCTTTGTTGAATTCTGTTCAGTTCACAATGCAACCTTACCATTGCCAGCAGCTGAAAGTAGTAGTAGGGGTTGTCAAAGCATAGATGCACACTTTGTTCTGCCACCTCTGATGGGACAAGCTTAGGATAGATAGAACTGAAGGTGAAAAAAACATCCAAGGATGGCAGTGCTTTCGGGCAAGTGAGTGAGGTGCACCCAAACTCATCTATCAGAACTTCTGATGCATGAATGACTTCTAAACTGGAGACTTGCAAGACTCAACAGGAGACCAGACAGTCAAAATCAGAACCCAAGAGGCTTAGCTAAACCATTGTAACTTTGGCCTGAGACAATGCCAGGACTGTGGAATGATTGCTTTTCTACCCTTACAAATAATCTGGCTTAGCCAGTTGAAATACCAAATGTAGTTGATCAAGCACATTTTAAAGCATTTGTGTTGATAGGGGTAAAACTGTTCAAAACAAATTGACTTGATGTGGGCAGAGCCATGGATGAGGAGAAAAAAGCATCCACGTGCCTGATCTGACTCTCAGAAATGAATAGCAGTATTCCACGTGACATGAAAGACACAGGACTGAACATTTCCTTGATACTGAGGTCTTCAGAGATTGCCCTATCCACATCAATTAGAGCTCTGCCTTTATATGCAAAACATACTTCTTCTTTCCATGGGGAAAGAAGTGAAAAATATTCTTAGTACTGTAGGAATGTCCTGTGTTGCAAGAAAGTCCTGTGTTTACAGCCCTTTGCAGATTGAATTATTATTGTTGTGGACAATTGGAAATGGGTATCCGAACTGCAGAGGAATTTTTTTTTAAATCTGTGCACCGAGTGTTAAAATATATCCCACCCACAGAACAGGGCAGGAGGTTGAGTTTTCAGAAAAGAAAAGGTCACAACCACAACATGGTCTAGGGAAAATGTGCTTTAATTTACAAGTTCTACTCAATTCTCTTCAATCCCACTCTTCATGTCTTAATTTGACAGGTAACGTAGTGTTGCTAACAGTGAAGTCACCCAGAGTGCACACCAGTATAACTGAAAGCTTCATACTTGTTAAGGAGAAAAAAGTGCTGGTATCCATACCTGTTAAAAATAATCAGATAAATGTGTGAAGTGTAACAGAACTGATATTCAAGATGAGAACAGCTTTGACTACCTACTTTACAACCTAAATAATGAAGAGAAAGGGAATAGCAGATGTCCCTTATCCATCCCTTTATATAGAAGGTGAAGGCAATACAGCCATATGATATAGTTTTAATTGGATTTCCTCAAACTGTGCATTCCAGTCAATAATTTTGGTGAGAGGAGAGGAAATAATCTCCTTAATGCTTTCATTGGCATTAATTACAGATCATCTGCTTCTGCAGAGGCCAAAGACAAAAGAACTGGAAAGAAATTAGAGGTACCAGCACCTTCTGGGTTCAAGGAATAAGTACCCTAGGGTTCTCCCTGCTCTACCAAGACTTTCTCCAAGTACTCTAGCAGCAGCAGAAAATGAGAAAGCAGAAAAAGTACATAACTGCCATGAAGTGGCAATATCCAAAGGCATTTCACCAGGACAGTGGTTTCTGCTCAACATGAAGGTTCGATGGAGAGACCTATCACTGAGTAACACTATTTCCCAAACTTAAAGCATGTGAATTCCTGAAGTTCTCAAAGATGTCTTAGGTTACAAGCACCTAACATGCTTTCTGTACATAAACCATACTACTTTGATTCATTGCTTCTGGACAAACAATATGCTCCAGGCTTTTAAGAATCACCCAAGAATCACTTTTTAATACAAAAGAGATGGACAACGAGTTCAGGGCGCTAAGGCTTAGCACCTTCTCTCTCTTTTTCTGTCCCCGTGCCATCAGTTTTTCAGGTCACAGTGTTGCATTGCGTGCACTGGTACATTTCCATACCTATTGGTTTGCTCAACTAAAGGAACAGTTTGAATACAGAGCACAGGGCTGGTTATCAGAAACAACATGTTTCCTAAAGAAAGACAAAAATGAAGTGTCATTTTGATACTAAGAGAAAATGGCAGCAAAATTAGATAGTTCTACTGTTATCTAACATTCAAAGGAATCAGTGTACTTAATTGCTGGTATGATAACTCCTTTATTATATCATCTGCTTTTCTGTGTTGGAAAGTACAGAATGATTTAGAAAAGTAGGCTCTGTTCATTTCAGAAAAAAAAACCATGCATAGACTTGCACTATATCCCATTAGCATCTTCATTCTGCCATTTCTGGCTAGGCAGACCTTCACTTTCCCCTGTGGAAGGTCTGCCTGAATAACCCTGCCCATCTGAAAGAGCTTGCCTGTACTCAGAATCAGTTACCGTCTAACCTGCTTTATTTCTACTGCAAATATTTCTCCAGCCCAGAGAGGCCCAGTTCTGCTCTTCATTTTGAGAAATGCATCCCACACTAATTTTATTGGCAGTTATGTCTATACATTAGATCACACCCCAAACATGCGGAGAATTTAAGGAAACAAAACATAACAAGGTGGCTATGAATATATTCTTTCGGGAGCGGCTGCCATTTCTGTAGCAGTTGGTGTCGTGGTGCCAACAGAATGAGTTGGTGTCGAGGTTTCATCCCAGCTGGTAACAAAACACCACGCAGACCCTTGCTAACTCCTTCCCCCCAAGCCTGGCCCCGGTGGGATGAGAAAATATGAACTCAGGCTCATGGGTTGAGATAAGGACTGGGAGGGACCACTCCCCACTTATGGTCATGGGCAAAAGACAGGCTCAACTAGGGGAAGAAACAAAATCAATTTAATTTACTACCAATCAAATCAAAACCAAGGATATTAGGAAGTAAAACCCAATCTAAGAACACCTTCCCCCCACCCATCCCTCCTTTCCAGGGCTCAACTCCACTCTTGATTTCTCTACATCCTTTCCACCAGCAGCACAGGAGAACAGGGGTTGGGGGTTGGGGTCAGCTTGCCACATATTGTCTCTGCTGCTCCTTCCTCTTCAGGGGGAAGATTCCTCACTCGTCCCCTGCTACACCGTGGGGTCCCTCCCACGGGAGACAGTCCTTCACGAACTTCTCCAACGTGGGTCCTTTCCATGGGCTGCAGTTCTTCCCAGACTTCCCTGGCGTGGGTCCTTTCCGCGGGCTTCAGTTCTTCCCGAACTTCCCTGGCGCGGGTCCCTTCTGCAGGCTACTCTCCAGTCACACACTGCTCCAGCGCGGTTTTTACCATGGAGTTAAGGCCACCTTCGGGAGCCTCCACTCCACCATGGACCTCCATGGGCTGCAGGGGGACAGCCTGCCATCTCACCATGGGCTGCAGGGCCATCAGCCTCCTGAGGTGCCCCTCCTCCCCCTCCTTCTTCACGGACCTCGGTATCTGTAGAGGTGTTCCTCTCACATTCCAATCCCCCTACTCACTGCCGGTTCCCCTTCTTAAATTTGTTCTCCCAGAGCCACTACTACTGTCACTGATGGGGTCGGCCTGGGCCAGAGGTGGGTCTGACTTGGAGCCATGGGAGCTTCCAGCAGCTTCTCAGAGGAGCCACCCCTGTGGCCCCTTCCCCCACTACCAAAAAAGAACCTCACCACACAAACTCATAACAGTTGGATAAAGATGCATTTACATGGACAGGCTATTACAAAATAAGCTACAGCTTAAATTAAAATATAATAAGTGTTATGCAGCAGTTCTTCTAATAAAGTCCTGCACCACGCTGAGAGTTCAGGTTCACCCTACCTAGCAGTAGAAATTTACCTGCCTAAGTAATGAAATCAAGCATCCCTTTCTCTTCCTGTGACCTGTAGGGAAGAAATCAGCTAAACATCTAAATCACCTTCTACAGGAACCTCATTCTCTCTACTGATTTTCAAAGAAGCATAGGCCAAATGTATTCCCTGCAGACCTTTCAATTTAGTCATGTTTCCTTGAAGATGAAGTTTTGGTTACCTGGAAGACACCTAAAACTTCCTCATACATACAATAAGAAACTCATCTTGAGGCCCTTCATGCAATTATTTAAGTAACTAATTTCTTTCAATGCACTTTAATAAGTAGATACTTACCACGAAACATAAATTGCAGGGGGGTTGGACTAGATGACCTTTAAAGGTCCCTTCCAACCCAAACTATTCTATGATTCTATGATTCCATAGCTCAGGTGGTAGTTCTGGGGTTCTTTTTTTTACTTTCTTCCTCCCCTAATTTTAATAACAACACCCTGAGAGCCTTCTGGGAAATTATATAATCACTTTGAAGGTCTCAGTTTCTTAAATTGCTTTTTTTGTTTCTTTTGTTTCATTTTCACAGTCACTAGAGTGGAGACTATGACCTTCTACCTGCCCGTTGTATGTCCTCATATCCTCTGTTGTATCTGTTGCCCAGGTGCAAGAGGACAGGCCAAGTGACCTCTTCATTATTTCTTGTCCTGCCATTTTGGGGCTGTGAGCATGTGATATTTCTGAGGGGTCAATTGTCAAAATAGACCGTAGAGAAATGCTGTTTATTTAAAAAGTGGGTGTTTGCCCCTTTGCAAAAGAAATTGAGCTCACTAAATGTCACATTAAACTACATAAACCAGAGGCTAGGTTTACACTGTAATACATCTTCTGCTCTTCTAACCCTATGGGAGAACAAACGGTGGGGTAAAAGAAATTGTCCCTGTGAGCTGTGGAGAGTTTCATGGGATTTATGAGTCTGTGTCCATCATTAAAAGGACTTTACCTCATGTTAAATGTGTATATCTGCCTATCCAGAGCCAAAAGGGAGGGCACAAATGAACAGCACTACATGCAATTTTAATGTGTATTGACTTTGTCTCCTTGATGTATTTATCATTCCTTCACTTGCAGCATTTTTCATAGAGTTTTGTAGGTAATTATTTTTAGGGGTCTGTCGTTGTAGAGACGGACACGACACTGAATATCCAGTTGCAGTGTTATTTTTCAAGCAGTTCCTTTTTATATACTCTACCATTCTACTTTTGTCCAATCCACTCTCATATCATGCGCCAGCTAGCCAATACAATTGTTGATCACGCGCTGTTCATGCTCTGGTCAAAGCCAGGATGTTTCCAACCCTTAGAATGCTTACCACTGTGTTCAGTAGTCTAACAGTTCCTTGGACATGTTTGCTCAGCTTTTCTCAGGACTCTCCAGTCTCTTCAAGGCTACATAGATATCTCCTCAAGGTCAATGTTAAACTTGCATTCTGATTCCTCGGACCAGCCAAGGTCTCCCACAGGGGTCCTTCCATCTTTCAGTGCCTATGCTATCTCACTCCGTCCTTTTGCCCTATCAGGTCTGCAGCAGCAAACCCTAGGGCCAGTTTAAACCACATTTGACAGAGATGTAAATGTTTCAAAGTTACACTGATCCTATAAGTTTTGTGTAATTTTACAGCTGGCCAAAAGGATGTATTAGTTAGTAACACACACTTTTGGGACCTGATTCATCTGACCTGTTTTATACATCTACTGAGATATCTGAAATCCATGAGATAGGTCTTGCCCTAGAGCCCTCATTTCTTGTCAGGTAGTACAAAAGGAGTCTAGACAATTAGCTTACACATAAACATCTTCACAGAAGCTATCTAAAGTTAAGTGTCTGAATCCCACCCATTGAGCCTGAGCTATTTCCAGGGTAAAAACCAGTAAGGAAAGGTAGCACAGGTGCACTGGTTTTCATAAGCCTCATGCCTGCTCTCTCCTCTTCTCACTGGCCTACTTGGCTTTGCTGCTTCCAGTTCCAGAAGCTACTGGTACTTCATGGTGAGACAAATCATCCCAGATATCCGCTGACTGCATTGATTAGATCTCCATTAACTGTGGTGGAAGCTGAGATAGCCACATTTATGTCACAATCTTAGACTGAATCATGCCCCTAGAGCTCCAGTCAGTTGCCTAAAAAGAGGCTTTTTAGTGACATTTCAGACACCCTAGTGCATCTGAGATACTGGCAGTTGCTGTGCCAATCTGATGTGATAAAGAAGCTGCAAAGAGACGAGCCCTGCTCAAACAGCCAATGGAGGGAGTCCCAGGAAATATTAAAAGGCACCAAAGGTTCATGTTTAGACAAATGACTCTGTGAAGAGCAGAAGGAAATCACTCATGAATATATGCGTTCACATGCTTTCCTTTCCCTTTTAGATTCTGTTTCTTCCATAATGCTTGTCAGCTCACACCAAAATCATCTGGTGGTCAGCTGTTCTTCCCTACTGTTGCTTTATTCTTCTGCTCAGCATCAGGAGTGGATCTCCTGAGGAGAACGAGTGCTATAGGTCTTTTTTTGCTCCACCTATTGCAAAATCTACCCATGACTTAATGAAGGAGCCTCAAAAAAAAGTACATGTTCCCTTATCCTATCAGGATACCCATTTGAGTGAAAAGTTCAAATGATTCATTCACAGACTCCTCCAAACCTCTTTAATTCAGTTTTGTATGTCCAGTCAGGAAATTTAAAAAACTCCATTTGGCTAAGCTGACCAGTCATGCAGCTGTGGTGAGCATCCAGGAGCAGATGCATATGAAATCTGTTAGCATGAAACATTCATATAATTTTTCTGGATATAACTTTTTTTGAAAAAATAAAAAATGGAAGTGTCTTTATGAGCAGAAATAAAAGGCAAAATTAATTAAATACATGGAACAAAACAAACTCTTCATTCTCTGTCAAATTATAGAAACAGGAAACAGCTTTTGAAGTTAGCACAACCACCTTTCTGCATGGCAGCACAGAGCAACAGACCCACTGAAATCTTGTGAAAAAGGCATCCCACTGATAGTTAGACCTGCATATGTCAAATCTCATTTCTCCTACAGAACAAGGCTTTTCACAACACTAGCTTGGCAAAATAACCACCAAATCTAGCAGGGTAGATGTCAAGAAGTTTCCCCAGAGACCAGCTAGGAAAAAGTCTTCTGTGAAATGTCAGTGGGGAATTATGCTTATGGGCTGGGTCCGCTGACTTGAGGTGTTTTCAGGCATTGAAGGTGACTCTTGACAGAAAATGCAAAAGTTTTTAAGAATTGACAAAATGTCATGTTTGCCTTCTGAGGCATGCAGCCCTCCTTCATCAGGCTACAGAGAAGCTGAAAGGTCTTGTTCGGCCACTCAAGGCTAGGACAGTTCCCCAGTATTAGCTTCCCAAATGCCTTTTGCTTTTAGCTTTCAAGTATCTTGTTTCCAACTCGACCAAAGGTTTGGCCATAGTGGACCATGTGTTTATAAGCTTCAGGCTGGAACACCCAGGTTTACTGTATCAAAAGTTAAATGTGAATATGATGCAAAGACTCCATCTGGTACTTATTGCAATAGTGCAATGCTCCATGGCTCAGCCTGTGCTTGCTCCTTGCAATTGGCTTTTCACTGGCACCTGGTGCCAGTGCAAGGTCTGCGTTCTGATTTTCAAACAATTTAATGATACATGTCCTGGAGACATCAGAAATTGAATTCCATGCAGAATTCAAGCAGCAGCTGTGATCCTCTGGGGCAAAATGGATCATTGAGCATAGGGTGAAGTCTGAGAACAAAGCATCCTTAGTTTACAGAATCAGCTTTGGGGCAATCTTCTAGAGGAGATCAAGTAATTTGGCACTCTTTAGGAGAGCATTTGGCACGCTCTAAGAAGCACCCTTAAAATTTTGTCTTCAGAAATGACTTCCCTTCAAAAACAAGGTGCAGGCTATGACAGTTTTACGCCCGATCCTAGTATTCCCTGACCAAATAGGTATGTGAGCTTTGCCAAACAGAATCATGAGTCTAGAAATTATCAGTGGAGTCCCCCAGACAGTTTTGTACTTCAGTTTTCTTAAGTGAAAGGACAATCAGGACTTCAGCCTGTTCTGCTTCATGCACAGGAGTACTATTCACTCTCCAAGTCATCCTCTCCTTCAGGTTCATCCTCGTATGATCACCACTTTCTGTTTAAAGAAGATTGCAATGGGTGTCTTGAGAAAGGAGCCAATTTTACTCCTGATGAAGTAGTTATTCTCAAGAACAGCTGGCTGTGTCTATGGGCTGTAACCTACACCCAGCATGGTACCTGCTGGCTCTGCCAACAAAGTCCTGAGAAAACAACCATAGCAAACTGTATTTGAGCATCTCCTGTGGTAATACTCAACTGGGCCATATGCAGCAGCACTTTACCATGTCTCTTGCCAAGTGTCTCCTTAAGATGAGGCCAAACATTTTTGTGGCATAACACAAAAGTACCATCTGCTCCCTGCACAGAGCCTGAGGAAAAAGGAGCACAATTTGATTAAGCAGGAGATAGCTGATCCTACATTAAAACAGTTGCAGAGCTTCACTGTGATTGACAAGTTTCAAGGGAATATGCACTAGAATAACAGACTGGGGGTTTTGCCAGATACAGTAAGAAGCCATGCACTTTGAATGCAAAACCAAAAACAAATACTACTCCCCATCCAATGCCCAGCTTCTAGGACACAAGTGCCAAAAATTATTCACGCAAGTTTCTATAACCCCATTAGCACTTGACTCCTGATTGATGTTTACCAGCTTCATCTAGCTCATTTAAAACACTACTTGTACACAGACATTTGAGGGAGGAAACAAAGAGTTGATGGACATTCTCCATCCAGTTCTCTAATGTTGATAGAAAGGTAGCATGGCCTAACAGGTAAAGGACCAGTCCATCAGTGAGCAGTTCTATATTTGACTCTAGCTTATGTTGACCAAAGAAGTTGGCAGCTGACATCCTCTTTGCCCGTCTTTCCACTCCAACTCCTTGCCTACTTTGACTGTACAAATAAAGATGGTCTTCTGGACATGGAGGGCTCATCTTGCCTAATCATGTGCATCCTACTTAATACAGTAGTCTGCAAGAGACATGACTACTTTACACAGTTATCCCTGTCTAGTCACTGGACACCACCAGATGTTATTCATCTCATTTATTCTAGATGTATTAAGTTAAAATTCCCCTCCCCAAAAAAAGCAGAATAGGCTAAATGTCAAATCTAGCTGGACTATTCGGGCATTCCTCTGACTCAAATCACAATCAGAAATAGTAACTGATAAAAACAGAGCCTGCTCCGTCATTGTGGAAAGAGGATTTCCAAGCCTCAGAGATTTAGGTGGTTAAAAACCTCTTGCTTCAATGGTTAAACGGTTTCGTGATCACACGTAAAATATCTCTCAAATCCCTTGTTCTTCCTGCCCACAAAACCTTCTCCGCTTGATGTACGTGCCTCAAACACAGGCCACATGGAAAAAAAATGAGAGATACTTTTCTCTTCAGCCAGCTCAGGGTATTTTCATTGGGGAGGGAAGGATGCACCCATCTATCAGGTGAGTGTCTATCCGTACATCACGATGACAGCCACTTTGTTATATGGATAAATTCTAACACAGGCTGGGAGTAGACTTACTGATACAATTCATTACACTTTAACGTATGATGCTCTCTAGTTGCTGTCTAGAAACATTGACTAAGTAGAACTCCAGCATACTGATTTATTGGAGCTGGCAACTTGAGTCCAATGAAGAATCCAATGCAGGGAACTTTTTGCCAATACACAGTAACTTTGTTTGCTCAATAGATGATGTATCCATCTTTCAGCTGGCATTGATTGTTTTTACAATTTTTTCTACATGCCCAGGCTGTAAAGGGAAAAAAGAATCCCGCCACAGAAAATAATTTGTTTTGGCAGAGTAAAAAAATGTTAAACCTCTACACAGATAAACCAAACAGGGTAAGAAAAAAATAACTGTCCTCTTCTGTAGCATAAGGATTTTAATTTGAAGCACAGCTCTCACAGTTGATTATTCCCCAGCTTACAATAGAAACATTCATTCAGACACAAGCAAAATACCACCATTTTTCTGCCCTGAAAGGCCTTGAGTGTTGTAATGGAGTAAGATGTGAAGGATGCCTGCCTTCTAATGAATGCACCTGTAGAGGGATCTACTTCCTTCAGCATGAATCTTCATGAGTGCCAGGGTCTAGGAAATGTACTCCACTGGAACATTAGAAAGACTTACGGGGAATGGAAACAATGGCACATAAGTTGCCCAGTCAGTCGTGGAAAAGGGTATAAGGAATCCATGAAAGACTCCATCTTTCAGACACCATTAGAGACAGCTAATACCTACTAGCGAGCTGGGGTACAGGGAAGGGCTTAGGCATGAGAAACATCTAGTCCAGCTTTGGGCAGAGGGTTTGTGCTCTCACGTGACAGCCACGTAGGTCGCAGGGAACTGGCCAAACCCTTTTTGTATCTATTGATGTTTAGTTCAGGTCCACACTTCATGCTTTAAAAACTTTTAATAACACACAAGAAATGCTTTATTAACCAATTCAGCTATTCCTCTGCCATGTACTCAAAATAAAATCAGGGATCTTTGGAAAGTAAACCAGAGACTGTCAAGAAATTTGAAACTTCAACAAAAAGTAGGAAAATGTTCTGTGATAAGCTCCCACAGAACTGTTTCCATTTTTCACTGAACTCCCCTGAATTACTATAGCACTCTACATCTGAAGAGCTTAAAGTGTTACACAGAGAGTAAATAACACACGCAACAATGCAGTAGGTTCAATCAGGAGACGGGTTTTATCTGTCCAAGAGCTGTCTGAGGCTGCACATTCAGTGACACTGGTAAGTTGAGTGGGGTTTTTGGTTTCCAGAGAAATAAAGTAAATTGCTGCTGCCCAGATTTCCTGGAAATTGGGTCATTTGTTTGCTTGCATCTATAAATGAATGGTTAGATTTGAAGGCTGAAGAATCATTCAAGTACCAATTGAGTATGCAGAGCTGAAAAGGGAATAAGACTTGGAAGATACACTTTATTATTTTTGGCCAGAAATTTGAAATAAATGTTTACTAATATATCTACAGATTTTTGACAATTTATGCAAATTTTCTAAAAGAAAACATAGAAAATAGGAAATGTTCTGAGGAGAAGACTTGCTAACATGGACTTGAGGGTCCTGGTGGACAAGAAGCTACACATGAGTCAGCAGTGCACCACTGCAGCAATGAAGGCAAATCAGACCCATGGCTACATCCACAGGGGCATTACTAGCAGAAATAGAGAGGCCTGGGTTGTTCCTTTCTTCATCTAGCTGACTCTGCACGTCATTATGATTTTTGTTGCTTGTATGGGAATGGGCCAGAATGTGCTGTCCCTTTGGAGAAACAGCTTAAAGAGATTTTTTGACATTATTTTTTAAGTAGCTTTGCCATTTTCTAAGATTTGCACAACCTGAGCTCGTCTGATGTAACCAAAGTTAATGACAGAGCATTTCTTTGTGCTTATCTGCAACCTCTGCAACCTGAAAAGTCTAAGATAAGTCTCTTCTGTTTGCTAGTTCACAAAACACGAAAAGGACAATTTTCTGTATCTAATTCCTCAGGGAAGTTGGCTATGAAGAGATTCACAGGGGCCAACAAGGGGGATTTTCAGCCTCACCCACATATCCTTGCAGTGCTCCACAGGGGTTTTGAGCATTCCAGCTTTTACAATGACTAAGAGAAAATGTAGAAAGGCCTAACGCAGAGGTCATAATTGAAGGGACATAGAAGTCTGGGATGTAGAAATTTATAGCAACAACGTGTCATTTATATTGTGAGGCATGGTGTCATGCTAAGCAGGCTACACATCTGCTAGGTCAGGCTGGCTCATAGTCACACCCTGCCATGAAACACCAAGGGTTTAACTTTCTCTCCTCCATTTGTTCCCATGATCAGGTTGGGAACATGGAGAGGACACCTGCAGAAAGACAATCACAAAAAGAAACTGAAGCTACAAGCTGACATTCTGCTGTCTTTATTCACACGGAGCAAAGTTTTGTAAAGGCTTCAGTCTTGGTGGCAGATACAAGACAAAGGAATAGTCTTATGTTAACAGTCCTTATAAAGCATTCTCCAGCTCCACATTTCATTCTACATATATTTTGCTAATCTTTCTGCAAGTGAAAAACCCTCTCCAGGAAGAAAGCAGAAAGAATCTCTTGGCATCCAACAAACCTTTAGAAACAGTAAATACTTGCTGCAAATTACACTTGCCACACATTACCCCTCCTACACAGACAGCAATGAACACTTAATGCCCCAGGAGTGCAAGGAGGCAATTCCTCGTAAATGTTAAGTGCTGCCTGTTGCTACCTTCCAAATGTCATTTCAAACAGTTGTGATTGAACAAGCAAGGTCTGTTGCGTCCTTCCCCCACCAGCTTTCCTACATCATTACACATCGCACTGAATTCATATCCATGCATAAATGTGCTGAATTTCTGACAGCGGTGTGAGGGTACTAAAGGGACTCCACTTATGCATACAAGTAGAGGAGAGAGTTCATGTGTCTGGGCAAACCACAGGGCAATTTCACCTTATTTTGTTGTGTAGGAGACAGACACCCTAAGGCTATTTTCTAAAACACATACGATGAACCGTGTCTAGAAGCACCTGTTTCTCCCCACTGCATGTAAAGACAATGCAGGCAACCAGCTCAAGGTTTGACATGTGCACTGTAAAGACATAAAATCTACCTTTAAAAAGTAAAAACTATCTTTAAAATTCTAAAACTTTATTTTTTCATTAATGTGTATCATTAATAATGTATTGACAATACTGCCTTTTAATAAAAAAAATACATTAAAAGGCATCTATGCTGTAGGTAGACATTTGGGGGAATGGAAATTTATAAGGCAGCAACAAGGAGGTTTATCTTCCTAACAAAGCATGTAACAGCTCAGTAACATCAAATCATCAAACTCAAGAAGGAGCACAGCCCTGCTTGAACTTCAGCAGGAACCCTTTGCCTGTCTGCAAACACAGCCCAGTCTTGTGCTCTGAGGACTATTACAATTAGAAATGTTGCTTTTATGTACATGTAATATAGTCCAGCTTAGCTTCTTCAGTACATTCAGCTCAATAAAAGTATATCCTTAATACATGTGGTAGAATTTTTTGGTTATTTTTATTCTGAGAACTCCAGGTGAAAGGCTCTATATAAGCAGTAAAACTACTCTAGAATAATATAATAAAGATTCTTTATTCTTCACAAAAACTCTCTTGGTGGCCTTTTAACCAACAAAAGGGAAGAGTCTGATCAAGTATGGGGTCTTCTGGAAAACTTATGTCTCTAGAAATTTCTAGTGAATTATGATTTTTTTTTTTTTTTTACTGTGCTTCCTAAAGTGTTATATATTGTCTCTGAGTATTTTCAAACAGCTGCTCATTCAACTCAAGACATTTCTGCGCATTAGTGAAGGATGAGACTTACACATTTTGAAAATGTTTGGGGAACTTCCCTATATAAGCAGAAACTGCCATTCTGGGCAGACCAATGACCCATGCAGTCTGGTAAAACACGTACAGCCATGTACAACAAAGAAAGGAATTTCTTACAATTCATTTAGAATCATAGAATGGTTTGGGTTGGAAAGGACCTTAAAGATAATTTAGTTCTAACCCCACTGCCATGGGCAAGGACACTTTCCACTAGATTAGGTTGCTCAAAGCCCCATCCAACCTGGCCTTGAACACTTCAAGGGATGGGGCATCCACAACGTCTCTAGGCAGCCTGTTCCAGTGTCTCAACACCCTCACAGGAAAGAATTTATTCCAAATATCTAATATAAATGTACCTTATTTCAGTTTGGATTTAAGTTTGGATTCAAGTTTGGATTCAGTTTATTATCAAATGGTGCCTAGCAGCATTTTTGATTGTATTTAAAAATCCATACAACTGTATTTACTATGTTCCTTGGCTAAAAGTTTTTTGGTCTTCTTAAGACAAATTAATCATAAAGCTAAAATTAAATAATAAGAATGGAATAGCACAGCCCATTAAAATAGATTTAAAGGAGTTTAATTTGCCAGTCCTTCAAACCTTTTTAATTGGCATGGTTCCACTACAGTCATCTGAACTATGGTGATTTTTAGCAGCTGAGGGTCTAGGCAACACCTAAAAGAGAAAAGGAAGGCCATGGTATGCTACCTGTGCATAAATCCTACAGTAACAATAGAACCAGAGGGGCTATTTAGGATGGGTAAGGAGAGGTACAGCAGGGTGCAATCACTAGAACAAGAATGGCTGGCATGTGAACTGGATTTAGCTGTCAATATACAATTCAGCATAACACTCAAAGCAATTAGATTTACAGCCAATATGTATGTTACCTGACAGAAGGGTCAACCACTATCATTGTGTTAATACTTTAGTGGTATATAAACCTCCAAGCACTATAAGCAGGTGTTACAACAGGGCTGGAGAAAGATACAGTGAATGTACTCCTTGATCAGTATTACTTATTGCAACCTGCACCCTAAGCTCTTCTCTGAGAACTGATCCTGGCCTTGCTGGGTCCTCAAGAACTCTCCTCGGAGCCTCCTCCACATCCCAAAGTTTGGTTTAAATAAAAGAACAAACTTTAAAATAACAGCAACTCTCGAATGAAGCTTATACACAGTGAAGGCAATAAACAATCTTAAACAGCAAACCAAACTGTACCAAGAAACCTCAAACTCCTGTTGTGAAATGAACTCCTCTTTTTTACTTTAATTGCAGATCTCAGCAGGCACTGTGATATAACACCCTGTGGGATACTTGTTAATAAACTCAAATAGTCCCATTTTCATTCCTTTACCCATTAAATAGATGATCACAATTTGAAAGAAGGAGAACAATTTTCAGCATAGAATAGTTTGTTATCAATTTGTCCCATCCTGGGTAGATTCCTTCTGGGGTGGGGGCTAAGTTGACATCAGATTAACTGATTGTGATTTCGACTAGTATTTGTTGTTTTCAGAAAGATCATTCAAGTCAGGAATGGTGTGAATTTGCATTTTAATTCCTCATGGGTTACTGCAAGATTCTGGTCAGAAAGCATGCAGTTGTGTTTAGTGAAAACCTCATTAAAGATTAATCCAGCAAAGACCGGCCATAAACATTTACCACTGTAATACTGTAAAAGTTAATGGTACCAGTAAACAGGACACTGGAACAAGCCAGGCTCCATGAATTATGGTGGCAAGGGAACAAATCCCAGACTGGAGTAGCAGCTTGCAATCGGTTGGCAGGAGTTGCTTTGCATGTGGCATTCAGAAAGCGGGAATTGATCCCAGCGGGAAAGGCTGAAGTGGATTCTCTCTCTTGATTTGCTCAGGCAAATGATTGCTCACCCCATCTGCTGTTAGGGAACGGTTCCCTACAGAGAGAGGATCTAGTGCAAGCATCGAGCAGGGCCTTGGGAGGAATATGAGACACAACTAAGTCAGCAGACCAGCTTTGCTATGAATTTATGATAATTGATATCTTTCTCCCAGTGGCCATACCTGAAGAGGGAAAATTAATCCACCAGCTGCATTCAGAGGGCAGATTGGAAAAGGCACTTAATAAATAAACTAGAAAGCTGCCCAAATAATGATATTTGATGGCAGGGAATTTCTTCCTGACCAGCATCCCTTGTTGAATTTCCATTGAAATTGTTACAGTTCCATTCATAAATAATGTTTGTCTTTCCTTTCTGTTGCCACTGCTGTTGATAATTCATTACATACTATTTATTATATGGTAACATTATATACACAATAGGACAAAAAGTCATATTTTCCCTTAAAAAACCAGCCTGAAGTGCAGACAATGTCATTATACATATTCATACCTATGAGGTGAATGCCAGTGCATTTATAATGCTTTATTAATCCAGAAAGAACTTTATAATCTTTTAATACTACACTTATATTCTATTCAACTGTCCTGTAAAAAAATATAATCTGGGAATGGTAAATAATTATCTAATCCATCAAGACTCTGAATATAATGAGTATTGACTTTTTTTTATTTTGGAATGTTTCAAAGCAATTCCTGACTCTTTCTCCTCCTACCCCATCACATCAAGTATAGAGTTAATAATGAAAAAATACCTTCAATTAACTTACTAACATGTTGAAAGTCAGCCCAGAAAGCCTAAAATACACAGGGAAGGTTCGAAAGGACAGTAATTATTTTAGAG
>VYZV01008305.1:314202-338016 GCA_013401275.1 Pandion haliaetus | reverse complement strand
CAAAGCAGCATGAATTATATACTTATGTAAATAAAGCTAAAAGGCGATAACATTAATTAGTGGCATAAAAATTTTGCTCATCATTCTGCAGATAGCAGGTATTCGTTTGTGAGGATTAATTTATATTTTAATTAGAAATTTACATATTTAGCAGCCTTGCCATGAACAATTAGCAACCCCAGTGCATTTAAGGATTTTCAATTTAGACTAAACATGCTGACTTTCAAAGGGTCATTTTGGAGCAATCTGTCTCATTTCACAGTAATGGGGAGCTACACATTTCCTTCATACCCACCTGTTACCTTCGGATAAAAACTTCTAAGAAGTGATTTGTAATACTTAAAACATGATTTGACATCCTCTTCTAATTTAGTTCTCATAAAACATTTATGTTAAATATTAATTGGTAGGGAAGGTCTCTATGGAGGTTGAGGAAGGTAAAATTATTTGCAAGGTAATAAATTTGGAGCAACAATAAATCGGCCTTACGTGTGTTGGGTGAGTGGGAAAGTGACAGGAATGGTTAGTTCCATGTATATGTAAGTTTTAGGTAAGATTAGTGAATCAGAGCTTAAATAAATTTCAAATAATTCTATAATATGCTGGCAGTATAGATAGCATGAGGTTTGATATATATAGAAGCAATGAGAAGAAAAATCTGGGTTGGATGGCTTGCATGATTTATTAGGTGAACAGATCGAAAGATTCGGGCTCTGCTCTCCATAACATCAATGTGAAGGCAGAAGAACTGCACCACAGTTACAGTATAAGATGTCTCTTAACACACTAGATGTTTTCACATGATCACATCCATCAGAACCTGGCCCAAACAACTCAGCTGTCTTAGACAGTGGGAGGATTTCACTTCAGAGGTGTTTCATTGTAAAAAGTGGAAGGATTCTTCATTTCTGAGCAACAAGATTAAACTCAGTTCAGAACAGCAGTGGCCTGGGCTATATTCCCAGCTGACCTGTGCTCATTTCTCATCTTGCAACAAAAGCTTGGGCTTGAGGATAATACTTGGGATGCCCAGAGCAGAACACCAGAAAAAGGTCTGTGCTGCACCTGAAATCTCATCCAGAGCTAGTGGGGTGAGGAAATTGAGTCCTTACCTGCAGCCTTCAGTTGCCATCATGCAACTAACATTGCAAACAAGAAAAAGAAAAGGGCTGACTGATATCCTATGACACCCAGTTTGGCTAGGACTACTGTTTCTGATAAAGCATTTTTTTAATCAAGTAAAAATTTCCATCAGCACGTGGTCATTTCCCTGAGTTCCCCTCTCAGACTGCTGCCACGGGAACTATTGTGTGCCAAGAGCAGGGCACAGTGGTTCAGTCCCAGCTCTTGCGTGGGGATGTGCAACCTCACACTAGGGCATGGTCTTCACCCCAACCCACAGAGTGTTTCATATGATCCAAGGTAGGATGAGCCTGGGTCATTGGAACTCTCTTTGACTCAGCTTCTGTAACTGGTTAAGAAAATTGAATTCTCATTAAAATTACTGAAATGTATTTATTGGACAATAGTAGTGAAAATTACTACTAATATACCCTACAAGATTTCCCTGAGGCATAAGGAATATAACCAGAAGCACCCTTACATGGGAGGCTATCTAGTCCTGCCATCAGCTATAATGCTGGTTATTATTTTTTTTCCCCCATCCCCAGTTCTGCTTATTTGCTCAGTACAGCCATGCCATACTAAGCAGAACTTCGCAAATCTCTGTGTGTAAAGCTCACTGATACATCTTAGAGAAATTAAGGATAGGGGATACCTCCAGAGATATTCTACTCCACAACTGCTGATACCTTCCCCTCCCTTGACATTTCCTTTCCCATGTCAGCAGCATCTTTGCTCCTTAAAGTGGGGACTGAGAGGTGTCTGTAACTAATAGCTCTAGCTGAAAACATCCCTCCTTTGAGAAAGTGAGGTTTTGCCAGCAATTAGGTAGCCAGCACTTTGCTGGCTCACTGCCTTGCCGTGAAGGATGGAGCATTTTTCACCTAATATTACCTTTCTCAACATTTCACAAACTCCTCTCAATCCTTGTGATACCAACTAGGCCCTTGTCTGCTAATTTAAGGAACACTGGCCATCCTCCTGCACTTAGGCAGGTTCATCTGAGAGATCAATATTTCACTGACCAGCAAGAAGGTATTAAAACATAAACTGTTAACTCTTGACAGTTGGTGCACAGCCCTAATCCACTCTCAAGCCACTACTCACACCTGAACCATTTTGCAAGGTATTTGATAACCTGTGGCTAAAAATGGGCAGTGATGGATAGTCCAAGTGTTGCTTCCACAGGTACTCAATTTTTTTGCTATTCTTCCCAACAGAATATTTTTTTTTTTCTAAAGACTGAGTGAAATCTTTTTTGTCCTAGTTGGAGTGTAGAGAATTTTCCTCTCTTTCATAATTAAATGAATCCCATTATTCCAGCCCATCCTCCTCAGTCATGGTTTTCTTCACCTCCATTCATTTGGCTGTTTAGCCAAACATTTGTCTTTTTCCTTCTTTTTCTGTGCTACAATAACAGCTTGAGGCCCCAGCCAAGACTAGGGATGTATTATACTAGATTCTCTGTGTTTGCAATTACATACATACAAGCACACATACTGTGGGAAAGGCCCCTGTTCCCAAGACTTGCATTTAATGCAGGAGGGATAAAAGGCCAGCGGATGGTCAGGGGGAGATTAATGTCACCCAGAATCTGTGTCACAGATGAAGAATGAATTTAGGTTTTGGGTGGCATCGAAGCGACACAGCTATGTTTCCATTCACAGCCATTAAGGGATTTAAAGAAAAGTGTCTGGCAGACATTGGCAAGCAACCAAAGTAGAAAGGGGGTAGAGGGAAGAGCCCTGTAATGCAGATGAATTTCCCTTATATCAAATATTTTATTTTCAAAAGAGCTACAGAGGAAAAATGTCATTAATATCCTGTGACTCCCTGCAGGTGCTTCACAAAAGCTGTCCTAGCCAGGACTAACCTGAAGCCTTGCAATTATTGATCATGATTCTGTCATATTTTCACCTTGGAAGGTACCAGGCTCAGGTCCACACAAATTATTCCTTGTATTTTTTTCCCCATAGTTATGATACAATCATTTCCCTGCCCTGAAAACTACCACTACGAGCCTAGCTGCATTTTTCTTTCAAGAAAACTGAAAGTTTCCCAGACTCTGCCCCCTGTGCCGCTAGCTCTTTTCAGAATATGATGATTTCCAGGAGCAAATAAAGATAAAAATTCCCAGACAGAAAACATAGCTATTAAAAAAAAAAAAAAGAGATACAGACCCAAAGGTACCTTTTGGCCTGCATCTATTAACTATCTCCTTCAGCACTGGGTATGTTAATAGAGTATTTTCATACTTTTCAGACAAAGCAGCAAAATCTGCTTCATTTAAACCATCTCTCTACAAAAGGAAATGATTACTCTATTCATTTGGTACATCTGTCAGGTACGGTAATTCTCTGCTAAATATTGAATGTGGTGGAGAGTTCTGGATGTTTAAGCAACAAGCTACAATTTGGTATGCAATTAACTTTCACACCCACCACAGTAATTCTTTATCAATGCCAGCATCAGCATCAGACTGGATTAGCACCGCATGCCAATGACAGTGAGATACCCACCGCCTGTGAGTGCTTGGGTTTCAATATCTGCCTGTCGCTTGGTGAAAAGCTGTGATCTCAAGCAAAGGATTGATTGCAATGAGAGGCAAAGAGGAGAGCATGCTCTTAGACCTGGAGAAGCATCTGTAGTAGGCTTGTTTGTTCTGGGGTGCTTCTTCTGGTTACAGGAGGCAGATTCTGATGGGACTGGGTGGTATTCACCTCCACTGTGAGTCAGTCTGGGAAAAGTTGACTTTTTGGTCATCAAATCTTTTAGGATGAAAATTACCCTAGGAGAGAGCTTGGTCACTACTGTCCTAGGGTGAAAGATCATGCCTGGAGTGGTTCCTGCTTCCAGTAAGGTGTTGGAAGAATACTCATTCATTTCAATGGCAGAGGCATCAGCATAGATACACTGTCCCAAAAAAAATGGCACTGAACTGAGCCAAGTCATAGACAACCACCGATCATCACTGACTGATGCTTGGCAGCAGAAATCCCTCCAAGAAAGGTGTGCACTGAGTCCCAATAGCATAGTCAGTCCTGAATTCTCCTACCTTGCAGGAGATGGTCCAAGCAACCCAGTTCAGCCCTGGCCCAGCCCTCTGCAAAGAGAAGGGAAAGAAGCAAACTGGGAACATCAGGACAAGGAAGTTGTGGACTTGTATTTTGCTGCTGTAATCAACATGAAGCAGTATAAGAAACCTGGGATCTATGCTCAGAATTACATTGTGGACATATCTTAAACTAGGCAGGTTAAGATACAATTTCTCTAGACATTGTAGACAAATATAAATTAAATGTCCTTATTCTATATAACTAGAATGTACTAAATACTAAAAGAGTAGGTGTGAAAATCTGCACTTTATTGAACAGAGAAACATTTGTGTGCTGAAGGAAAGAACCTGTAAATAATTAACATTAAAACAGAAATCCATACAGCAAATCAGAGAGACAGAAAGTAGTCTTTGAAGTTCCATTTCTACTGACAACATTTAACAAAATTAACGTATAAAATATCTGCTCTTCATCCCTTCTTTCTAATCTCGTTTCTATAATAAAAGAACAACAAAAAAATTCTTTATAAAAGGTTCTTTTCTTCTTTTCAGCAGTTCTACAGAATCGGGTTCTTTATTAGAAATGCTGAGTCTGCTTTTGTCTTCTTAATTCAACCAGAACATTACATGTTGGGTACAGTTTTCTTTTACTGAAAAAGATTTCTTTTCTTTTTGTGTATCATATATGATTGAAATCTTTTGTTTTTCAATGTAAGAAAAAAAAATTTATTATTTTGTAGGATCTTGAACAGCAAAGAAATAAAAACATCCTACATATTAGTTTTTGTCAGAATTTTATTCAAAAATATAATCATCTGTGAAGCATCATGCAACCCTAGTTGTAAATATACAAAAATGACCAATCAAACAAAACAATGACAGTGGAGGTTTTTCAACTGCTATTAAGAAGAGCCTGAATTGCAATATGTTTGCTTCCAAAATGCTAGAGCGATCTTCTACTGCAGGGACAAATTAGCAGAGCAAATTACTGAGATACAGAGCATAATCCTGTCTGCATTGATGTCATTCAAATTGATTTGAATTGTCCCTATTTGAAGTTGCTTTGAAATCACCCATAAAGTCAAAACAGGTTTTATATCTTCAGTATTCAGAAGGTATTTGCAGGCCAGAAATGGCCACTATGACCATCTTGCCCTGGTAGGTGGGACACACGCCACATAACTTTTTCCAACCAGACTTAAGATGTCTCGTTCTAAATAATCAGAATGACTCCTGCTACAGTGAAAGGAAAGGCACATTAAAAGCATAATACCTTTAACCTTTCTTGGGATGTGATGAATCACTCCTTTTTTTACTAGCTATGTAGCTTGGACTCCCAGCTTGGAAAAGGAACTTGGCATTTAGATTATCGAGGTTAGGTGGCACGAATTCCCATTCAGGTCTCTTCTGCTGCCTAAGTCAAGGTAGGGACTTTCATTTGCACCCTTATCCTGTAGCTTATGCTCTATCTAAAGTACAGCTTTCAGAAAGCCCAGATTCTATTGTGACTTTCATCTCACCCAACTGAAAGTGTCTGCCAAGTGTGAGTCCCAAGCGCACCAACAGGCTCTGCAACCGACTCTCCTCCACCCAAGGTCTCGCTGCCTGCATTCAAGGCCAGCTCTGATACGCACCACTCTGTATCTTTGGTTCACAGCTGAGAAAAAGCTGTGAGATGCCTCCACAGGAGGATTTATATAGGACTTAGGTTAACCTCACAAAGTACCATTCTACAGTTGTTTCTTTCATGTTCTCCTATTTTCTGGCATATATCTGCTTCCCACAAAACTGTTGCCTCTTCCCCACATTTTGTATGCAGCTGTGTGGTGACTCACAGCCTTCACCTAGCACAATGAAATTCTTCATGTTTACTTCCAGATGTTGTCTCCACTGTCCATTCACTTTACTGCATATCCTATAATCTATAATAATATTATCCAATTCACATTTCTCTCCACAGTGTGCTTCTGGGAAGTTTACTTGCAGATTTCAATTGGACAATAAAGAAAATCAATCAGAAAGGAAGCCAGCTTGCCAGACAGTAGTATGTGAACAGCAGCTGTGGGAGAGCCTTGAATTTTTGTACTGCTGAGCTGAAATTATTGGGGTTGATGGTGGAAAAAGAACTTCACAATGAAAAAGCATTCAGCTATACCATTCTCAACAGAACTTGGTTTTGTCATTATGTATAACTGGTTTTGTCATGTACAATTAGTGCTTTGAATGGAAGAGTTTTGGCAACAGCACAAAAAACTTCTGGCATCTGACTTTGCTGGATGCCAGGGTGCACTTAATGCATTTAGTTACAGTTTTGGGGAAGGTCTTCCCCTCTTTTATGCTCTACTGCCAGGCAACACAGTGTGTTTACTGCCATCACAGTTGGACTTTCACATTACATCTACTGGCCAACCACATTAAGAACCACTGTGCAACGCATCATATAAGTATTTCCAGCTCACTAAGGTGAGGCAATTTGTGATTGTAAGTTTAGAAGGACCATACTCCTATGATTATTCTAGATGCTACTACAAACTGGAAACCCAACCAAGGGTACCACTTCCTAAATCTGAGTCCAAAGTAAATTCAAGTTAAGAACAAAATTTGTTTCCCAATGACGTCATTCTCCAGACATCAACATTTTGGATGGGATCCCAGCTGAGAGTAAGATACATAAAGGTGCTTAAATCCACCTGCAGTCAGGGTCTAACCTACCACTGGTGTCAGTTGTGCTGCTCAGCTTCTCTTTAGCCGGATGCCAACAGCTTGGTTTGGTTGCCCTTGAGTAGGGATGTTTGCAGTGCCCTAGAAGCCATCCACCTAGACTCCAGCTGATTCTCCAGGAGGGTATGAAACACACCCTGAATCATATCATCCAAATAAGTTTGAATGCCTTGAGATATCCTAGGATAACTCAAACCACACAAGTTGCCTACCTGTAGGCAATTCAGTCAAGCTGCTCCTGCCTGGTCAGTTGAATTGTTCTATAGGTTTCTACTAAATATCCACTAACTAGAATGAAATCTTAGATACCCCGTGCACAGGTAGACATATACACATAGGACTCTAGATTTAGTTTCCTTAATCTCAAACTGAATACCACTTTTCTACCTGCTGCTCTTCTACTAGGCAGATATCAAATATTTCTTGTGTCAAAGTACAGATAGTGCAGAAATATTAAGCAATAGGTTTAACAAGCCTCCTCTCTTTCTCAGTTTACTCCTTGCCATCCTGGAACATCTCAGCAGTAGGAGATGCAACTGTAGATATGAGACCAAATGCTGTTTTATCTTCCTGAGGTCTACCTCCCCCACCTTCAGCAGTTTGAAGATATGAGATAAACCCAACATGGGAACTGATACTTTAGTTTCCTTTCTTTAAACAGCCAAAAAAGCTGCAACACATTTCAGAATGAAGGAAGTAAGAAAGGAAGAAATTGTCTGTAGTTTGAAGGCAAAGGCTCTTTACTGGAGCTACCTTTAAAGACAGCATGGCTACTTCTATAGTGATAAATTAAACATACAACAGGCCATTCTCTGTCACCATGTCCACAAAAACCTGGTTTACTCTTTGAAACAGCATGACCTTGTCCAACTGCATGTTACAGATGATCATAGGCCATGCCAACCCCTAAACTGTCTCAGAAACTCTTTGAGAGGTGACTCCATAGGCCAGGACAAAGCAAGTGCCGGTGTCTGAGATCATTTACTTGCACTGATTCATTTACTGGTATGGAAGAAGTTTGTATACTCCAGTATCTCTTATTACATATAAACCAATTTGTTATATATCTTGTTCACACACTGCAAATACACATATGCACACACATAAGCTGTTAGTCCTGTTATGACCAAAATCATTGGCCCTACGAATATATTTATGCTTATTTTGTGGTATTACAGAACATGATCACTCTTCAGATTAGGTCCCATGACTACCAGCAATGAAGATGAACTGACAATGACATGCCTGAGAGAGACTGATGAAGACGTGGACACATTTTTGATGAAGCTTGCTCCAGGCAACTACAAAGCCTGTCTTTCTGTGCATGTCAGACCTACACAGTTTCTTTGTGCCAGCCCAATGGGTGGCAATGAGACCATGCAGTTTTCTGTCTTACTTTTTTGTTGTTTTTTTTGCACAGTGTTGCCCAGACATTTTTTTCAGAGCGGGTCTTATTTCACACATGAAAACTGGATCTCAACCACAGAGTCTTTCACATCAGTTAAGCAGCTTCATTACGTGAATATTTTCTTCCATCCTCCCATTTGTCCTACTCAATGACAAGCTTTCAAAGTATGTCCAAGGGCTGAATTCCAATGTTTGAGTTTTGGAAAGGTGTCTGTTGCAGATGCTGCTTATTAAGTAGTTTACCAAGTCATTACCCCTTAGGATGCATCTTCTTTCTTACACTGGAACAGCTAGGGAGTAGAAGGGATCTCTGGGAATTTGGTTAATTAATCCAACTGCAAACAGTAATTAGACTTTATCGTAATCAACTAATTAATTCTTCCAACTCAGTAGTTAATGTAATGAGCAAAAGAAACACAACCAGCTCTTGCAAGACATGAACCTCAGCTTAGAAAATAAAGGAGCAAAGGCCATTTAAACCAATTAAGGGAGAGTATATAGACAGAGTTACTCAGAAGGGAGGCGGTTGTGGGATGCATGACACAGTTAAGATGGTATTTTTCCTTTGCAGAATTGCTTTGGAATTGATTTCTAATCAACCTCAAATGTCTTCCACACTTGCCTTGTTATGTGCTGAGCCTGTCTTGTCCCCTTTTCCTCAACTCCTCTTGAATAACTATCGTGGAAACTGTATTTTCTTTTATTCTCAAAATAATTATAGTAAACCAGCCCTGAGGAGGAGGAAGATATTATACTGCGAATATATCAGTGCCTCCTCCTAGCATAAGGGCTTTACTGGAATATCAATAGGAGCACAATGTTGTACTGATGCATTTACCAACATGCTGCTATGCAGACAACATGCTGTCATGCTGGCCAACTCCAGTGCTGGTGGCAGGAGAAAATGACATCAGCATCATGCTTCACCAGGGTTCACTGAGACCAGGGTAGTGTCATGCAAAGACTTGTTCAGGAACTTAAACCTGCTTCATTAAGGCTAGGTCAGGCATTTTCCAGTGTGGACATATCTAAAAAGAGTGGACACATTTAATCATGTCAAGACAGGAGGTCACTTTCACTAAGCAAAAGAACCACGGCAGCTGTGGATGTATTAGCATTTGTAGACTGATACAACCAGTCCCATGATTCCCATTGGCTGTGGCACCTATCCAAATGCAATTATATTGGCACTGTGTAGGCAAGGCAAGTTCTTCTTCTCTGCAGATGCAGTATTTGGGAACTATCAGAATGGGGTTTTTTAGTGTATGTTAGGACAAGAAAAATTACTGAATGTAAATAGACTAGCAAGGCTTTTACACCATATCCTGTAAAATCCTCATCGACGAAGTGATGAAGTATGGACTAGGTAAGTGGACACTGAGGTGAACTGAAAACCAACTGAACTGTTGGGCACAAAGGGTTGTGATCAGCGGCATGAAATACAGCTGGAAGCCAGTCAACAACACTGTATGCAACGGACCAATATTGGGGACAGTACACTTTTAACATCTTCATTTATGACATGGATGGTGGGGCATAGTGGACCCACAGCAAGTTTGTAGATGATACAGAATTGAGAGGAATGGTTGTTATACCAGATAGGTGTGCTACCATTCAGACAGACCTCAACAGTCTGGAGGAATGCTCAACAGAAACCTAAGGAATTTTTTGCACCTGAGGAGGAATAACTCCATGCACCAGTACAGGCTGGGGACCAACCTCTGGAAAGCAGCTCTTTGGAGAATGACCTGGGGATCCTGGTGGACAACAGCTGACCATGATCATGACAGCAATATGCCCTTGCAGCAAAGAAGGTCAACGGCATCCTGGACTACATTAGGAAGAACATTGCCAGCAGTTCAAGGGAAGTGATCCTGTCCCTCTACAGATCCTTCGACCTAAGAAAAAGCAGAGGGGAAGAGGTTAACAGGACTACAAATCCTACACTTCCCATCAGCCTTACCCAGTGTGCCATACTCCTCCAGTTCAGAGCCATATGCTCTGTAACTTTTACAGTCCAGGTCAGGATTATGGGATCCAGGCAGCATTGCTGATGCAGCAGCTATGGGAACTATTTAAGGCTATGCAAATCCTAGAGCTTTCTTGATAAAAGCAATCTTCTAGGCCTATACCATCAAATGAAAAGATACTTCTCCCATCCAACTCTAAGTGCCAAGGGAAACATTTTGTAGCTGTTTGAGTCAAAACTTTGTACTCACAGCAGGTGAAGCTCATGCATTCAGTGTGCAGCTAATGAGAAATATCTTGTTAAGCTGAGGTAACTCAATTCCTTACACATGTCCACACACTGCCCAGCTACTTCCACACTAGTAGGGATTTACCCTGGCTAGTGACAACTGTTATTAGAAAGCATTATATATTTGTCAGAGAGAAAAATCTATTAAAATGTTTCTACACAGCACTTATTTACCCACTGTATCCTTGCATGCCCTTTAACTAACTCAGTGAATTTCTGAGCAGCATCAAACCCTACCCATTCATCTCTCCCCTTTAGCAAGTTCTTGCCCTCCCTGAGATCTGTCCCAAACTCCTGGTTACCCCCAGTGTCTCTGAGGTCTGCATGTCTGCAGGTCTTCAACTCTATGCTGAGATTTCCTAACCTGTTGCACCATGTGTTCAGCTGCTTTTTGCCAGACTGGGTTCAGTAGCAGTCCAAAGGAAAGAGCAGGCTGTTCTTTTTCCAGAAGGCCCATCTAAGCAGCCTCTTTTCAAGAAACATAACAAACTCAGACATATAAAACTGACATTTTCCATCACAATACACTAAATGTCCCTCCTGCTATCTCTGTCTCTCCAGACAATTACCTCAAGTCTCCCTGCCTCTGAGATCTCTGTTATATTTTTGCTGGTCATTTATGGTGTTACTCCCTTCAAGGTCATCACCATGTGAAAAATCCAAAGGGTCTTTATCTGTTGGTGAAGCCACCAGATAATGGCCTGTGCCCTGACCTTGTTAGGTTACAAGCATAGATTACACCCAGTTATACTCCCTTCCTCACTACTAGATGCTACTGTTCCTCAGCTGAGGAGCACCATCAGGCCACAGATACATCAGTCCAAGCCAGGTTTATTGTGCCGCTGCACCTTTATGGGCACTTTAGTCAAATAAGTCGGGCTGTGAGCTCAGTGTCCGATGTCCAGATACCTGCATCCCTCTGCCTCCTCCCATACTGGAAGTGTGATAGTCCCTGGCAGCAGGTGGCTGCGTCTCACACCACTGCAGCAAGATTTATCTCATCTTGTCTGTCACAGTCTTATATGATCTGGCAGCTGTGTAGGTGGCTAAAGGGACAGAAGCACAAAAACAATAAAGAAATAGATTCCTATAGTACTTAACTATTTTACATTTGAGAATGAGATAAGAGAATGGCTCAGTTTTGCTTTCCTTCTGAGAAAGGGCTGTAAGTCAGCTGGTGATGCTGTGCAGGAAAAAACAAAGTGTTACCTCAAACAGCAACACTGCTGTGAATATTCAGTAACTAATGGCACTATTCAGCAGGCACTCTGTAAGTCTGTGCAGGGTGGGGAGCAGACAGAGGAGGTTATAAGGGATATGTAATCATGCATGATGTTTATCAATAAGGGACATTTAGATACCTACAGTGGTGATGGATGAATAATAAAGGAAGAGAGAGAGGGAGAGAGTGACATGCAGTACAGAACAGCAAACAGAAAAACTTAAAATTATGAAAGTTTGGCACCAAGGCATGTAAGAGGGTATTAAGGCAGGTGGGAAGAAGAGGGTCACTTGTAGCCTTCTCTATCTGTCTGTCTAGGCATTGGTAGTAATTATTTAGCACTGAATTATCAAAAATTAGGGCTGGCAGGACATCAAGAAATCATGTAGTAGCCCAATTCCCCATCCCTAGGTCATTCTTTCCAGATGTTTACCCATCCCATTTATAAAGCTTTCTGGGACAGAGTCCATGTTTAACTCGGGCAATTTAGTCCAGCATTTCTCAATGCTTACTGTAAAAATTTTATTTCCCAGTGTTTAATCCAAAAGTCCCTTGTTGCAGTAACACTTCTTATTTCAAGACCTGCTTATGAGGAACACGGTGAACAGATTATTCCTTCCCTTCTTTCAACTTTTGCGCTGTAGTACTGTTATCATTATCTTTCCTATGCTAGAAGATACCTCTTCTCTCAGTTTTTAATGGCAATGAATCCTCTTGATTAACATCATGGTAACCGACCCCATCCTTCACAGAGCTTTTCTTTTAATATTGTCATTCTCTCCTTCCTGAGGACTATACTAACTGCCACTCACTAAAGTCTTTGCTATTTTTACTATCTGGGTGTAT
The DNA here is from genome assembly GCA_013401275.1 of Pandion haliaetus. Lineage (NCBI taxonomy): Eukaryota > Metazoa > Chordata > Aves > Accipitriformes > Pandionidae > Pandion > Pandion haliaetus. The sequence continues at coordinate 325,386 of VYZV01008305.1, read as the reverse complement.
TACCAAATTTTAGAATTTCCTTTGCCTCAGTTATTGTCTGCAGAATACAGGCAATGATTATTCATTTTCCACAAAGCATCCTTCACCCATGCAACCACTTTCCTTATACCCAATCAGAGTCAAGATTATAACAGAGCAAAATTAGAGTAGACCCATAAGGTCCAGTCTGATTGCCCACATACAAGCACGCAGTGCCATCTGAGATGACACTCATGTAACCCTCCTAGCTGCAAGCTCTTAGGCCAAAATTCCATGGTGCTCCTATATGTGTGCATCATATCAGTTGACTCTGAACAAAAGTCTCAGATACACTGAGGTTTCTAAAATGCCACTCAATTCCTCTGTTTTGCACCCACAATTTGAGATTATAACACCTAAGATGTTACGGGTGTGAGCATACTGGTGTTGCAACATGCACTAGGCATGCAAACACCCCTTATAGCTCCTGAAGATGTAGACAATACTCTCAGCAGAGCCTGCAGATGGATTCAGCTGCCTATGTGGAGGCCTTGAGATGCCCTGGGGTACCTTGTTCAGCCTCTAGCTGCCACTCAGAAGGTATGAGTCTGTGGCAGTGTGCTCCCTCCCCGCAACCTGATCTGTATTTCCTGTAACCCTGCTCAAGTGATAACCGCCAGTGGTGGTCATAATGGATGTGTCTGGTTGTGATGGCTGCATCTGGCTCAAAGTGGATTCGGGGGAGACAGATAACTACACAATAGCCAAGGGCTAATTTGAACAATGAGCCTACCTAACCACAGTACTGGTCGATATCTGACTCAAGCCAAATTTGGAAGAAGTTAACACCTGTAGTCAGTATGCAAATATGGCTGAGTCAATTATCTTACTCCATAAATAGTGGGCAGCCCAGGTCCCATTGAGCTCTCCTGCACGGCAGCAGGCTGCATGACAGGATCTCCCCTTGAGTAGGGACATCTCTTAAGGTTACTCCTCAAGGCTGAGAGAATCCTTGCCGCAACAGATTCTTGGTAAGTGATTAACAGCATGCTAAACCTTGACGTCTTAGCTAAGTGATACAAAGGATTGATTGTGCACATATAATCCTTCAGACATAAACCATTGACCAAGTCTGGGACTAAGTCTGGATCCATCCACATCTAAATTCCCATCTGAGAAGGAGTTTAGAATGCAAGGGGGATCCTTTCTGAACCTCATTACTCAATAGGAGGGTCTCCCTGATGGTTTTGTCTGACGCTGTCCTCTATGTAGTGAATATCAGGTGAACCTTGCCATTGAATCTTGTTAAACCACTGTTGCATTTACTATTAAACTTTGTTAAATTGCTGTTTTGTATCAATAAACATATTGCTACTGCTGTCTTACAAGTGAAGTGCATCACTCCATCTGTGACCAAGTCTTCCATTAATCCTGTGTCATTTCTACCAGCCCCATACAAAGCCATGGAATAACTTAGGGCACTGATAATGACACCAGATATCCACATGTAGACACATAAGTACAGCTAAATAAAATACACACTGACCTTCATAATAGAGACCCGAGCAAACCCATGAATTTTCTACCCACGAATGTTATTCCTTAGTTGTCTGCTATGCTTTTTTATGTTCTCCCTTTGAAACACACAAGCTGTGTGCCATAGCTGGCAGGTAAGGATACAACATGACTTTTCTAAAGCCAGGCAAGAAATGTCTACAGAGCAGAGAAATGAATGGGCGTCCTTATAGGACAACACCATAAGCATTAGGACAGCTTCCTCCACAGCTCTCTGTACATAAAAATTGATCCTTTCTCCCTGTAATGATCACACTGCATAATTCTTTTGCACTGGAATGTCATGGAACAATGGTTTATCCTGCACCATATGTATGTGAGGCACCTGACACAATGGGGTTAAATTTAGTAGAAGTCATATTCAGAGAGCAAACGGCTGTTACAAAAAATATCTCACCTCTAGACAAGGCCATTTCTTGCTCTGCATTGAAACATATTCTTGAGTTTGTGTTTTGGCTCCCAATTCCCCTCCCTCTTGACTTTCTCCTTCATTTTAGTATTTCATTCTTGATAAATCAGGAAACTTTCCCATTGCATTGCACTGTGCCCTTATCAAGGGGCTTTATAAACAATAATAATGACCATGCAAAAGATGCAATTCAGTTAACAGTATAATGACTACAGGGATTAGCACTGATGTATATTTTTTATGGGCATAATATGTCATTTTCATTCTGTTGCCATAATGAAAATGACAAATTAACAGAAGCATTATGCAAATTATACGTTAAAAATGTCATGTTTGTTAGTCTATCCTAGCAAAAGAGAAACTACAGCAATAGTACTGTTAACTGCTTAATAACCATGGTTTTAAAACAGACAAGAAACTCAATTCAGCATGGCTTGGCTTAGTTTTAGGGTCATCTTCAGGGACTTCAGTGGCAATGTTTGCATGCTCAGAGCAAAGCTTATGCTTAAATACCTTTCTGGAGAACAAGATGTTAGAATCAGTTTCAGTTCAAGGATATTTCTTTAACTCAATTACCTATCTTTGGAACAAATTCCTGACAAAACATCATGCTCTTTGCTCCTGCAATATAGTTGTGTACAGCTTTTACAGGGAATTCCTTAAAGTCTTGCCATTAATTCAGAAAAAGCTACAAATATTTATCCAAGCATCAACATTATTATGTTTTCTGCAGAAGACAGTTCTGCCCTGCCCTCTTTGACATTAAGGGACATGGGGAATTTCTTTTCCAGCGTACCCTGAACTTAATTTTGCTCCTAACCAGGAGGCAGTTTATTGAAAATCCAGCAGTGATTGTTTTCTAATAGCCTTCAGTGATTAATGCTCAGTCGTAAGAATTTCTTTGTCATTCTATAAAGAACTTGTTATTCACAGAAGAAAAGGATTAACAATAATCAGGAGATTCACACTTTCGTTTTGTTTATTAAATGCCAACTCAGTAATACAATATAGTTATGAGATTTCCATACTATACCATATTATTGAAATTCATCAGACAATCTAAAGGCAAAAGGAAATTCATTTTCTGTATCAGATTCAGATTGAAAAAACAATAGTGCTAGAAGATTTATATTTTTTGCAAGAGAAACAGTCTCTTCATTTTGGATTTACAATCAAAGAGCAGAGAGATGCTGGGAAACCACAGGCCTAGAGTGATTAAAAGGGACGGTGTCTGGTCCAAAATGGGAGAGATGCACAAGTCAGGATGAGTACCCTCATGTCAAGACTTTCACACTCCTACCTCACTGCCTGAATCACATCACCTTTCTATGCTCATGGCTGTGTAAATGCTGTATATGCTTGAGTCTACATTTGGCGTCAGTGTGGACCTACAAGCTATCTGTACATACCCAAGGAGAGCAGATGCTCTGAGCTCAAAGTCTAATTTAAAAACAATAATAAATATAATTAAAAATAAAGGGGAGAAAGGGAAATAGCCATCAGACAAGTTCAAACACAAGCCAAACTAATCACAAGTTGAAAGAAATACTTTTATGTCACAGTTACTGTATTGGAATAAATATGTGAAGTCATTTTCACAGGAGTTTAAAACCCAATAACAATAAATGTGAAGCTCCTAGAAACTTGAGATTTCCATTCTGTGGAAATTATGATATCTTCAGAATAGATTTGTTATACTGAAATGAAACAAAGCCAATTTTTGACATTTCACACAAAATTTAATTGCCTGAAACATTCCTTAATTGTTTCAGCTCAATCAAGGCATTCCATTTTGCTTTGATGCATTGAAATATTTCTAGCTCATTTCACTGCTGAAATTTAACCTATATATATAGAAAAAAACTCATTTTAAAATGAGGATTTGGTTATGCTTCTTAAATTAAAATGTAAAATCAAATGTATGTTGGTATTCTAAATAGGAATTGGCATTCTAACTGTACTGGTCATTAGAAGTTAGGCTGGTTATTGCTGGCAGTCTGAACTCTCAGTGCCCATTCGTCCCCAGCTTCCTAACTGGTAATTGCATAACTAAGCAATACCTATTTATCAGAAATCTGTGTGGACAGTCTATCTTGATGATTAATTCCAGTTCATTTAACATAGTCAGGAGACCACATTCAGTTCCGGAACCCAAGTCCCATGTAGGGCTCAGGCTGTTCAGGAAAGAGTTGCACGTAATAGAACTCCATTAAAGCCACCAGCTATCAAGAGGAGTCATACAGGACTGGTTAAGACAGTTGAAGTCAGGAATAGTAATGCCTAAGGTTTTCTGAAATGAGAAATTGAGCTGTTGCATAATTTCTAGGTTACTCAATTCTTCATGCTTTAATAACGAAATTTTGTCAAAATCATCACTTTTCAAAAAACTTTGACATTTTACAGGAAAAGATGTATCTAGAAGAACATTCTATATGTAAATTTTAAAGACTTTTGTTGTCCAAGGGTGGTATTCAGCTCTGTATTTCAGCACTTAAATGACACTATCTACATAGTGGTGTCTACTACATGTGCACCAGTGGCAAACATCAAAGGAGCCAAGTAAGCAATTCAGTTCTTCTGGAAATGGATGCATATGACGAGAGTCAGCTACCTAAACATAAGTGTTTATTGCCATCCAAGACACCCCAAGTAGCCAAGGTATCTTCTTGCTGACTGGGAAGACTCTCTGGATTTGGTCTTTTGGCCACCCCACCTCTGCTGCGTTCCCATCAGTGCTAATGACACAGGGCTGGACAGTGCAAACCCTTGTCACACCCATCAGGAGCTGGGGTGCAGAGGATGGGGTACACTACACCCAATATACTTGCCAGATAACTAGAAAAGGGTCTCCCTCTTTCTTCGGTACCTTTCAAAATATACAAATGGAAGTATACACTGAGTCCCCAGTCAGAGCTCCCCAATCCCATATGGACATTAGCTTTGAAACTCCCTCCTCAGACACATCTCCAAAGAGAACTCCTAACAAGTATTTCTGCAAGCCAGGACCAATAAATGGAGTAAAAGTTCTACCAAACTTTCTTACCACTTATTTTTGGTCATAAGCTCAAGACGATTTAAAAGCATCAGACTACTGGGAAAAAAAAGGGGGGGCAGGAGGGAAGAGACAGAGAAGAAAAAGACATTAAATTTCTGTTCTACCAATACTTTGGGACACATGGCATGCAGGGGAGGAAAATAGGAACTGACTTTCTTTGTCAGAGAAGGAGAAACAAAAGAGAGAGAGAATACATTACTCCGTACTCTGACTGAGGTGAAAAACATGGGTTTGAACTGAAATAAGGGAAATTGGGCTTGGCACTGGGGAAAAAATAAACAAAAACAAACACCCCACACTCCTCCNNNNCAAAATAAAGAAGCCAACTTTCTAATAGGAGCATAAAGGAAGTCTGGGATAGATAACACAGGGATGTGACATTCTCCATGCATGTCCAAAAACATTGCATGTTCTCAAAAACAGTTCAAACATCCATCATGGAATAATACAGACTACTTGATCCTGTGCATTTTCTCAGTCACTTCCAGCTCTGTTTTCTCTGGTTGTCTGGAAGACATAAAAAAGGTATGAATAAGTATTCAGAACATGTTAATTTTAGAGTGGCTAGTTTTGGTTAAGAAGCAAACAGGTAAAGGTCTTTCTTAGAATGGGTCCCCTCCAGGGAACCATGTTCCCTTGGATACCCCATTTCCTTGGGTGGCTTATGTCCCTGGGATTTTTTACACTGCATCCTGGGGGGTGACGTGTGAAGAGCAAATCATTTCTACCCACCATTCCTGCTATCAGTATCTTCCACAAAGCTTTGTTTGATGCTTCTGATCTCTGGGAAGGGAAGAAGAAAGAAATCCAATCCTGATGAGCCTCAGCTTGCCAACTTCGTTGCTGAATCAATGCATTATTCATGCATTTGTGACAGAGAGCAGTGAGTCTAACGTACAGAAATTACTTTGGAGACCTGTTGGGTTATTGGTGGGGACTGAGACATGCTCTGCTGTGGCTACACAGTGCTTTGTGCCGGTTGTTGATGCTGTGTCAATACTCCTGTGTAAAATGCAATCCCACCATGTAATGACTATCAGTGCCTTTTCTTTGCTTTTTTTTTTTTTTTTTTTTTNTTTTTTTTTTTTTTTTTTTTGGTTTGCAGATCCTGTCATCACTTTACATTTGTGGTATTTACCAGTTGCTATTGGAAAATCTTAATGAGCTGAAAAAACGTTAGCCACTCTCACTCCAAAAACTCCCAGCAAAGCAAATATTTCACATTGCCCCTTATGTTGTTAGAATCAAAAAGACTGAGTCACAATGGGCTGCAAGTATTTTATTTTAACTGGCAGTGAAAATAAAGACATATATTTGGTACTATGGTATAACACCATCAAGAAATTGTGGGTACAACAAGAACAAACCACAGACCCATCAGACTGCAGACACTGAAGAGACTGAAAGATTCATGTCACCCTGGTATTGCCAACATGCAGGAATAAGGGAGAATTCTTTTAACAAACCAGAGTGGTTTGTTAAAAGAATAACAAAAGCCTGCAGTTAGGCACCAGAAACATGTAGCAGCGATGGAACCCCTTCAAATTGCTGAGGAGAGTTATTATGAGGAGGGTATTCTGCAGCTTTAACCAGTCAAGGCTTGGGGGGATGTTAGTCATTTAATCTTTCAGCTTTTAAACAAAAATTGCTGTTACAAAAAAAAAAAAGCAAAACAAGTTTTGTTTCAAAAATGCTAAAAAAATCCTTCAGCTTTTCCTGAAATTGAACTTCTAAAAATATTGTTGTTTATTGGTGTTATCAAAAATACCCTTTCACACCCTTTTATTTACAAAAAGTATTCATCTGAAATAGCAGGTATTTAGAGGAATTTATTGTTTGACTCAAAAGTGAGCTATTCAAATCTCATTTGCCCCCTTCTGTGCTGTTGCACAGTATTTGAGAGACATGCTGATTTGCTGAGTGAAGATGATATTCTTAGAGTGAATTTTCCTTCAACATTTAGATTCACAGACATGCACACCCCTATACACATGCACATCAACAAAGCTGGGCAAAGTGAGCATTTTAACAGAGCCAGTCATAGTATTTGCACTACAATGATGAGCAAAGTCTCCTGTCCTGCCATGAAGTTGACTGAGGCTGCTAATTTCAGCCAGGTACCTATCAAATCAGCAATATTGGCATGGCCCAAAGTCTATATGGGCCCAAGAGTCACGCAGTGAAGATCGGCTAAGCAGTGGAAATGAGCCAGAGAGATGGTCTTCATTTCATCCGTAGCATCAGGGTGCATGCCATTACCCAATACTCCCCATTGTGTGTAGTGCTCAGACCGTCTTCAAGCATCTACTACTCTTCCCTCTATCATTAAAACGTCAGGTATTTCCAGCCTCTGAATGACCTGTTTTGCTTCTTCAAGAAATCAGCTGGACACTTAGAGAAGGACTTTTTACAAGATGTCCTTCCCATCTCCCAGTCTGCAGGCATGCAGGGGTTGAAATGGACCCCCTCAAGAAGAGCCTGAGGTTTGTTCACAGGAGCATGTATTAGAAATCACTCTCAGTTTGTGATGATGCTACAGACTAGGAAACTGGTTCGAATGGTTTGAGTTGGCCACATCCAATTAGCTGGTTGTTCACAAGTAGTAAATTGAAACTCAGGGAAGTTATGAAGACATTGGCAAGTATCATCAGCCTGTGCTTTTTCAATAATGGTATAATGAAAGAGACTAAACCCACTTGCTTCCCAATGGCACGTGCATAGCATTAATGCTCCAGACTGGTGAAAGGAATTCTGTTTTTTTCAGTAAATGTTGAACTGTAGCAGACGAGCATGTAAAACAATTCTGCACTGGTACAACTTGGAGTTTTATGAGCAAGGAGTCAGAAATAAAACTTATTGCTATCTATGGCTGTTGTCTGGCCATTTTGGAAAACAGAGCCATCTGCAATATGAAAGCAACAATAGCAGCAATCTCATGAGCCCACCCATGATTTCACTGCAGTTTGTGTTGACTGAGAAGCTTTAATATTTTCCAGACAGACCTCACATCCTAAATGAGATTGAAACACATTGAAGGGCCTCCAAGAGCTAGCCTGAGCTTTGTCCAAGCACTATAATCTGTTAGAAAAAGATGTGCTGAGAGAAAAACTATGTGGTGAAATTTCATGTTAAAAGGGGCAAGCATCTCTCCCCATAGCAGTTTCTGCACTGTCCTTCATCATATCTGCCAGGGTACAAACCAAAAATCATCAGAAGCATATTTACACTCTTGTTGCCTATGCAAACATAAAATAAAGGTAATATTTCTTCAGCCAGCAAAATTTTGACCTATTGCATTGACTTCCACTTAGACTGAAGACCTTCCCCATAATTCATAAATATTGAGCCAGAAGATGCTGCCATTGTTTTACAGGAAGTTTTCTTATGCTACATATAGTGCCACTGAAGTTAGTAATTTCCTGTGGAGTAAGTGATGTTTATCCACAATATATTTCTCCATGCTGTAGCTGTAAAGGCTAATAAGAACTTTGATTGTGCAAATCAGAATATATTAGGGTGACATGTTGCGATTATTTTCCCTTTGTTTAGTTCCTGTGTCCCTAGCACAAGAAGGAGCTATACAAATCATACAAAGATCACAATATGATATAATGATACAAAATGAACCTTTGCATGAAAAACAGAAAGAGCTTGATCTCTTTAGTTCAACAAAAAGAAAGTTACAGAGTCAAAAATGAGATTATAAATTTCTATGAAGGGAAAAGATATTGTATAACAGGTGCTTTCAGTTTAGCAGAACACTGAGTAAGAATTTTAAAATGGTTGTACCAAGCAGCCAAAGCATCACTTGGTTTCCTGTGTGTCTTTCTAGTAGTTGCCAGTAATGGATGGGTAGGGAAGAGTATCTATGAAATAGCTAGGAGATTTATGTTGGCAAGTTCAGAGGGAAATGAAGTTAAGACTTTTAATTGCAAGGGTAGTGAAGCACAAAACTTACTACAGTTGCAGTGGATACTCCATTGCTGGGCAGGGGCTAAGTGGTTTCCATAAATTTTAAGGTACTGTTTAAACAGTAAAGAATTCCAAGAAAACCCCTGGTTTCTCTTCTATGGGAAATTAAATGAAGTAATTTCAATTGTTCTTTCTGGCTGTATGCTGTGTGAATTTGTCACTGATATGAACTCCAGACTGGTCAGGATCAGTTAGCCTTTGCACTACTGTGTCTTCCATCCAATTTGCAAGAAGGGTAGGAGGAAGAGTGCCATGAGGGGTTTGGACACTGCTGAACAAAGACAGTTCATGCTTCCTCCAGAGACAGGCAAATAAAAACAAACTAACAAAAACAGATGGCATATTATAACATCATGTCTAGGACTGCAAAATCTGAGAAAACAAATGCAAGCAAGCAGAGAACTCCAAGTTCCCAAAACTAGAAGTATCATCTACTTTATCTGCTACCCGTACAACATCACTCTCAATAGCATAGCAGTTGAAGTTGACTTATTCAGAGCTTGTATATTTATTGCCAGGTACCTTTTATCATATGCAGAGATTTCACTCAACCCAAAAATTAAGATAATCATTTCAAATCACAGCAGTCTAATTGCCATTAATTTGTCCAGTTTTTAACATAATAACATTAATCCTGATGAGCTAATGTATAGTATTAAGACGATCATCATTTTTATGCTATTCTTGTTGCTACTCAGTGCTCAGTAAACTCAACTTTTGCTATCAAAACATATTTTAAATAAACAATCCCATGCTTATAAGGGTCTTTGAACACCATATCAAGCATTAAATGGGGTTGTTATTAATGTGGGATCCAACAATTATGGTGCTGAAGCTGAGAATCTCCACACTGCAGCAAGCTGAAAGTAGAAAGAAATTAATAAATGTCACTGTGTCTTAGCTCACAGTGGTACAGATCAACTGGCTTTGACTGAGAGTCCACTGTTATTATGCCAATGAAAGTGAGAGCAAAAACAAGCCCAGTAAGCATTGGTGATGTGCTCAGATGTACAAGCAAGTCATGTTCGTAGTCAGCATCCCTATATACATCCAGCCTTCAAAGACACCTCTTACTTCCCCATCATCACATCCCTCTAGGAGATGGGGGTTTAACCTGCTCATTAGAAAGATGAAGGAGGAGGAGTGGATGTTGGAAGATAAATGATTTAATAGTATGACAGACTCACTGAGGTTAGCAGGGTCCTCTAGAGAATAGCTAGGCCAACCACCTGCTCAAAGCAGGGTCAGCTAGAGGAGGGTGCTCAGGACCATGTCCTGACATTGCATTTGAATGTCTGAAGGATGAAGACTCCAAAACCTCTCTGGGTAACAAGCTCCATTGTTTGACCATCCTCCCTATAAATAAGGGATTTTTATATATTTATGGGATTTCCTGTATTTCCCTTTGTGCCCATTGCCTCTTGTCCTGGTCAGTGGACACCACTGAGAAGAGAGTGGCTCTATCTTCTTTACTTCCCCACATAGGGTATTTATATACATTGATAAGATGTTGGCCTTCTTTGTAGCAAGGGCACACTACTGGCTCACGTGCAACAGGTTGTCCACTAGGACCCCAGGTCCTTCTTTGCAAAGCTGCTTTCCAGCCACCCAGCCAGCTGCTCATGCTGGTGCATGGAGTTATTCCTCCTCCCCAGGTGCAGTGCTCCTGCCACTCTTGCTTGCCTTCCTGCATGTGGGGATGGACAGTTCTTGACCTTGCAGGAGGTGATCCTTGAAAGTCATTGTTGTGGTTTCAGCCCAGCTGGTAACAAAGCACCACGCAGACCCTCGCTCACTCCTCCCCGCTGGCCCTGGTGGGATGAGGAGAAAATATAAAGGCAGGCTCGTGGGTTGAAATAAGGACTGGGAGGGATCACTCCCCACTTATGGCCACGGGCGAAAGACAGGCTCAACTTGGGGAAGAAACAAAATCAATTTAATTTACTATAAATCAAATCAAAACAAGGATATTGGGAAGGAAAACCAAACCTCAGAACAACTTCCCCACACCCATCCCTCCTTCCTGACTCAACTCCAATGCCGGTTCTCTCTCCCTCCTGCCCCTGGCAGCACAAGGGAACAGGGGATGGGGTCAGCTCACCACATATCGTCTCTGCCGCTCTTTTCCTCAGGGGGAAGATTCCTCACTCATCCCCTGCTACACCGTGGGGTCCCTCCCACGGGAGACAGTCCTTCACCAACTTCTCCAACGTGG
>VYZV01008305.1:213281-298491 GCA_013401275.1 Pandion haliaetus | reverse complement strand
AAACCAAAAATGGAAAACAGAAAATGTTTATTTTTCAAAATGTAACACCTTCAGAGAAAGCAGATTAAAAATTGTTGATTTATAACATTTCCAAATAAAATTACATTCTTCAGTCAAAAGCTTGTGTTATTTGGATTTATTTCATCAAAAGGTCTAAAATGTGCATGTCTACATCTGAACTAGCTATGAAGGTGCTTTTAGAGTCAATGGAAAAAAATAGTCCCTCATAGGGTATAATTCAAATATTAAAAATCAGTCAGATGGATAGTGCCTGTTCCTCTGCAGTGCCTGTAAGGTGAGCTTGGTGTTTCTGACACTGACAGAAATGCAGGCACCATCTAAGGTAGGTGAAATTAATCCCATCTCTGGGTCCTCAACCCTATCAATGTCACAAGAAAACTTGTTCAAAATCAAGAGAAGTGCAGGGTCAAACACCCAAGAACCCACAGACTTCAGCAGAACTGAGGCGAGACATCCACAACAGGAGCAGGTGGAAGCTGTGACTGAGGATGAGCTGGTGCATTTGTGGTTTAGAGATGGGTTTGTGAAAATCAATGCAGAAGTTTTCATGGCTGCACTATAGGACAACCGGAACTGTCATCAGTTTTTTTCAGAAACTGGTATTGCCATTAACTTAACCTGGAGTTCATTTGGATTTTATTGATACCCCTAGTTTTCCCACTGAAAGATCAAATGGTGGAAAAATCACCTTTTATATTGCTTAATCAGTGGTCTTTGCACTCAGGAGAATATTGTACTTTTACGACATAAAATTTCTCCAGACATCTGCAGGTTTAAAGGAAAGCATGAGGCACAAGGGTAATGTAGATATCTGACAAACTAATTCCATGTGAATGTCAATGTCTGGACTTGACTTTGAACAAGTTTTCTTGTGACATTGACAAGTAGGCATTTTACTCATCAGGAAGGCAAAGAAATGCCAATCAGAGGTGCCTTTTCTGGAAACCAGCTGCTAGCTAGAAGATGAAGCCAAAGTACCCACCGATAGAAGATATCAGAATATCCACCTATAGAAGAGATCAGTCTTACCAGAATTGAGCCATTTTCAAAATAGAAAATGTGGGACATACTATATGACTCCCACACATTGCACAGAAAGCCTTAGCAGCTGCATCCTCTAGGCCACTGCCTATGCTACAGCTACGTTAAATAAAGATGCATTGGCACTGTAATTATAGTCTATTACAACAGAAGTCTAAGAGAACTACATACCTCTAGAAACAGCACTGCTTTAAAAATTATCACTCCCATGGCAAAGTCTATTGCTGAGTTTGTATTTTGAAGACAGAGGATAGATAGCTGTTTACTCAGAATCTTCTGAGAAAAAAATTAGACCGCATTAGCAACTGAACTTGGTTCAATTAACCCTGGTACATGATCTGCACTCAGACAGACCACAATCACAGGGTGTATTTGTCAGCCGTGAAGGCCTGGAGAAACTATTTGTTTGCAGAAGTCGGATCACAGTTCAGGTGCTGGAGGTACAGACCCCAACCTCGCAAACAGATCTCTGGTCTAGCAATAAATCCAATTTAAACTCGTCCAGAGCACCGAGCTGGGTGTGAATTCCCTCACAAAACAACTTTGTATGTCCTTTCTCACAAGTTCTTTCCACAGCTCTGCCCTGATAATGCTTTTTCAGCACGGCACGATACCTCAGCCATGTGAAAAGAGTTGAGGTAGCCCAGCTTTCGCCCATCCTCCAGCATGATGAAGGTGTTTAAGAAATGACACCAACTGACTGTTTTCCCATTCCTGCACACAGTGACTTCTCCCTGCTCAGCAGCAATATCCCTCTGAGAGGCTGGGGTTCAGCACACATCAAATTTGTGATTGCTCTCCAGCACTGACATCAAGGCTTGGCATCAAGTGCAAAGCATATTAACATGCTAATGGATGATGTCTGTCACTCCTGTTACATTTGCAATGATTTCTAAGAGGCTCGAGGAGACCAAAAGACATAGCAGAGAGGCAGCTTTTCTCATGCCAGCCACTTCACATATGAGTTCCATTGCATTTTGTTGAATTCTGTGGTTGCCCACATCCCTCTTCCAGAAGTAACTAGTGAATAGATTCACCAGATGTATCGTTCAGTCAGAAAGAGCTGGAAAATCCCATTGCTGGGATGCAAACAAGAAGAATGTGACACTTCTGACAACAAACAGGGGGATTTTCTGCCCTTAACGATTTACACTGAACATTGTGTTGGCAGTTTATCTGGACAGCATCTAACATTGATGGAAAGGAAGGGCCAGGTAAAAAATACTGTTCATTTGCAAAGAAAAGAATTGGAGACATTATATACAGTGTTTCATGCATCTATTCAGGAAATGTAATCTAAGTGACCTTAATGGTACCATATGTCATTACAGACACTAGGAGAGAAGGCAAGATAAGGTTGATTCAAAACATAAATATCTGAGCAATGCTTACCTTTCAAATGTCCACCATGGGATATTCACCAGAGTCAGAATTTCATGCCAACATCCCTTTAGAATTTTTAATGGGGCTCCTGGGCTGTCCTTTTGTTATGCTCTGGAGAGAAATCAAGCATGAAGGAAAGAGTATTCGAAACTAAAAAGAAATACCAGTATTTCTTGCTGTGTGCTTTAAATTCCCACTGAGTATCAAAGTACAATGCAAGTACTCTGCTAGTCTGTGGCATTGCCAAACAGGTATCTGAGATTTCACTAGTAAAGAAAGGCAACATGTCTTCTACCATTCATTAGCAGCACAAGGCACCTCAGATTTTGTAACAGAAGTTTTACAGGCAATTAATTGTCTAATGTTTAAAAGTCCCACAGCTTGGTTTACACCATAAACCTAAAGGCATATGACAGTCTCTGATTAGAAGACAAATTTTCATCTGTGTAATGACCTGGCAAAAGTTTTAATTTAAAAAAAAAACCAAAGTCTTTTAGTCTAATTCTATCTTTAGATAAACATACAAGGCTCTTAAAGATGACATCGCATAACAATGTTGTCCACTTGTAGCCATGCCTAGCTAGAATCTGGTCTTTTTGAAAAAGCAACAGTATAGGCAAAACAGAGAAACTCAAGAAGACAAAAAATTGAATGGATTGCTTGAGAGAAAAACGCAAAAGTGTTAAAGCATTTAACTTTACAAAGCAATTAGGAAAAGGAAGCAAAATCCTACAGAAATTATTTAAACTTTAACAGGGAAGCTGCAAAATTTCCATCAGCAGAGATATTTAAGGAAAGTTAGACTGGCGTGGTTTCAATCAGTCAATACCCTCTTGAGGAAAATGGTTTGACCAGAAATCTTTTCTAGCCCAGCATTTCTACAGCATTCTCACCCTCTTCTTCAGCTCTTCTACACCAATTAAAAAAGCTGAAGCTGCACAACGGGATTTTTCCAAGCCTGATTTCCAGCAGAGCAAGGAATTTCTCCAAGCCAGAACTGCAGGAGACAGCAGAGGATGTTTTCTGTGGCTCCGTTTGCTGTAGAGAGCATTGCTCAAATCCAACAAGCCATTCTGAGCAGGGCAACTGCCAGCTCCACAGCCTGGACAGGTGGCCATAACTTAGCCCTCGGGTCATCCAAGCTTTGTCTTCCATAACCATGAACTTGTGGGTTAGATGCCTCAGAGTCACTTTCATATAGGGAAAGGTGTTGCATGCAGGCTGTAAAAGGAGCTTTTTGCTCTTCTGTCCATGTAAGAGTCCAGGTGTAAAGACCATGGTTGTTTTGGTTTGTTTTTTTTAAGCAGAATAATGTTCTTTGTGTTATTTTCTGCACATGCAGGAATTCTTGTGTCAGGGAATGGCTTAGATAACAGTCAGACTGAGAGTATCAAGCTTTAAAATTGTTAAATATTATAAATTACTTTAATTTTTGACTCCCATACTGATATTATTCAAGCAGCATCCCTTCTGCTGTCTCTTCCCTGCCCCAGAATCTACACTGTAGTTAAGAAGGGGCTTTATAGGTCACTTGGTTGTCCCTTTGCCCAGGTTTACTCTGTTAGATCCTGATCTGAGAGACTTACACACAAACCCAGGAGCTTCAAGTGGTTAATCAGGTCCTGAAATTAAAAGCCAATACTGTGTTCAAGCTCTTCTTTCTTATCAGTGGTGGCCTGTACAGATCCCACCTCATCTTTAACATAGTCTATTTAGAAACTAAACCATCTTAAACATCAGCTCACTGATATCGTTAAATTCTCTTCATTTTTATGAAGGCATGTTTGTGTAAGATTTACCTGTTTATGAAGCCTTGGTAGACTTGCACAAGGATTTGGCTGAGGCTAAGCAGAACAAGTGGCTTTATTTGTCCCTGGCAGGCAGTTTTACTCCTTTACTCTGACGCCCTCTCCTCTCTTACTGGTTTTAGATGCTGTTGAACATTTCTTATCCCTGAAGCCAAGCACTCTATTATTTATTTATACAGATCCCCACCAAATGGAGCCCTGATCCTTTCATGAGAACCCTGGTGCTGCAACAATGCAAATTCATCACACAGGGCCCAAGAGCTCACCTCCTGCTGGGTAGCTTTGCTGCTGGCCACTATGCCGTTAGCATTCATAATTTCCAGGAGTGATTTAGTATAGTAGTAAAACCTTAGGAATGAGAAGCAGGCACAGAAAAAGCTCTGAATGCGTGGAGGGGATAACTTGCTGCACAGCAGTGTTTGCAATGAGCATCTCAACTGGGAGCTCTGCTCACTCATCATCAAAGCTCAGGTTAGCCTTCAGAGCCTGGTCTCCTACCAACCTTTGATGGGCTGTGGACTCGCCCAACCTCTACGGCAGTGGCCATTTTCCTCAGGGAAAAAGAAATACAACTGGGAAAGAAAGTCCCAAGAGTAGGAAGTGGTCCACCTTCTTCACAAAGCAAACACCTGTGAAGTTTCTGCTCATGGGGCTGTAACAACCTTTAGACCCTGGTGGCGATCAGGACTCCAGGAGAAATCTCTGTAGCTCTCCCAAAACTGCAAGGCCTCAAGGAAAGCAGGAATAGAGTACGAATGTGCAAGAGATCTGCTCCTGCCCTGTCCTTCCTGCTGTCACCATGCTGGTGCATGCTCTCCTGTGGCTAGCGCACAGAGTTTGGGGACTAAGATGGGAAGCTGTTATTGATTGCTTTCATAATTATTTATATACCACTCAAAGCATAGAGATTAGCAAAAATATTGATTGTTGTCAGCACCTACTTCCAAACCAAAACTGCCACGGGAACTTCACTGTTTCCCAAGACGACAGGAAAAACAAGAGACATCTCATTGTGCATGCTGAGTCTGTTGCACTGTGCATTTCAATTACTCTTGTCATTCAAAATATCTTATCATGTACAAAAGAATCAACATCTCCCCTTGCCTGAGCCCAAATTTCCCTCTCCTTTCCTTAATCAGGGCTGTCAGAAATATTCCTGGTTTTCTCCATAAGCTCTGATATTGATTTGAATCAAGTGCCTGTGTCTGAGGAGGAGCTGAATTCAGAGAATGAAAATCAGTACCAGATAAGAACTACATCCCTTTTCTACCTCACATGGAAATGAAAGAGATTGAAACAGTGAAGGAATCGGGAGAATGAAGGTTGTATTTTTCTATAGTGCAGAGGCTAAGGCCCTGTGCAGTTTCCAGAAGGCATTCAATCTCATCTTTCTAACCATCTTTGCCAGAAAAAAAAGTTCAACTTAAATGAGAGAGATGCAATTATGCTAAATTGTGCAGAGGTAAATGAGACTCAGTCATGCATGAGGGTCTTAGAAGAAGAAAATGGGGCAGATTTTGTGGTTTCCATGGAATTAGTCTTCCTGTCAATCAATTTGATCTGAAAAGCTGGGCTGAGCAGCCTTTCTGGATTTTATTATTATAGCATCAGGAAATTGTAGTGACTTGAGAGGCTATCCACAAGCCAAAAAAACACTCTTACAATTCTCAGACATTTTTGCAGCCTTTCAACAAAATTTAGGGATGAAAAGTGCCTGCTTTTTGCTCTACATTTTCTGAATTTTGTTGTAAAAGCCGCCAACTGATTAAGTGAGTTGCTTTTATTTATTTTTGTCTTCAAGAGCTGTCAGAAGTCCAGGCTTTTTACTGCCATCACTACCTGCAGTTTCTTTGAGAGTTAATAGGTAGAAAAGTGAAGACATCTTATATGTGACAAGCAGTTAGTGGTCCAGGAGGGGGAATGAAACACTAATGGATCCCTTGAGAAGCAGAGTATGAGGAATAGTACTGTACCACAGCAAGCAGAAGAAAACTCCACAAAGGGCAGGGAAGATGAAAAATGACCAAATGCATGTATAACAGTAAAGGACTGTTGAAGGCAATGCTGGTAGGATCCTAAAGATAGGGACTAGATGAGGAAGCAAAGAAGTATGAAGGAGTGGAAAGGTCATCTTTCTGAGTGATTGCCGCTCTTGTCCATGTTGTTCTTTTCTTTAAAAGAATCTGTATCTAAACAAAAGGATCCCCGAATCATTTATTTGTGGGAGGATGGGGTTCTGATCTCTGTGCATGCACAAACTCATGTACACAAACAGAAGCACATGCATTAAGCCTTTTATTCCAGGCTGTGTTGGGTCATCAGAAGGATGTCACCATCTGGGGAAACAGCATGAGGAGGTCCTGGCAGCAGCAGCTCCCATAATCTTTCTCTGGACAGAGCAATAACACAGGTAAGTCTGTTTGTGGGAAGTACCTAGGATAGTCAAGGTCAGACCTGAGCAAAATCTCTGCCTCTCAGATTTCCAAGGAGCTGGAAGTCCATTGAAATAACCTTTCAATGTCAGTTTACATATTTCCAGGAATGCAAAAATTGCTGAATTTGTAAGAGCTGGAACACCTGCAGGAGCCCGGACAGATCTGAAATCTCAGTAAACATAAGCACAGGTCAACCCTCCGAACTCAGGTCTGGGACTTGCCTCTGGAGAACAGCCTGGGAGAGGTGGCAAGCCATTTATACCCTGTGATTTCCTCTGCCAACCAGGACTTCATAGCCCAGGAAGGACTGCTGCTTTACAGACAGGAAAGCACAACACAAGTATTAGCACAAGGTTATGTCTCAAAGAGAAAATTATTTGTTGGCCTAGAAGCATGCCAGGCATCTCCCTGTACAATCCTCAACAAATCTCAAATGGAAGTCAGGACAGATTTTCTCTATATGTTATCACAACTGGTCCCCTTTCTTGTCTCTTTGTCTGCATGTAGCTAGGCTCAGACTGATAATTTGGGCTCTCTCCTGTCTATCCTCAATGCTTTGCGCATTGTAGGCTTTGCCTGGTCTTTGAAGCCACTAAATATAAGCAGGAGCTCTTTTTTGAAAGCTCTCTTGTGTCTATTTGCTGTCTGCAAGGTCACAGCTTCCAAACTCCCCTGAACTCTCTCAAACAAGTAACAGTTCCTGTGACTTTCATCCACGGCATTCTGCAAAAGAAAGCAAATTAATTGCATAAAACCAGACTTTTTGTCCCTGGAAACCTGAAAATGGGAAAAATTGTCTAATTAAGAGTGAGGTGAAGCTATGTTTATTAATTTTTTAAGCTTAATGAAGTCCATGGAAAAGAGGAACTACAGAAATGCGAAGTGTTGTCATGACTGAATGCAACACTACCAGGAAAGCAAAGCAAAGAGACACAGGTTAGAGTTACTGCAGCTCCACAAGCTATAGGTCACTCACTGACAAAAAATTAAGGAAGTTCAAGTTGACACAATTCCCCTCACTTGCAATAAGCCAAAAGAAGATCCCATGAGTGATAATTGCATAGCCAGTGGAGGGTGACCTCACTTTGCTGTGGTAACTCCCCTTCCTGATGGAACCTACAGGATGACCATTTTAGCAAATTATTTAAAATTCTAACACAATGAAAATTGGTCCCACCGTGATTTCTTTAAAGTCACAGAAGAAAAGGTAACAACATTGGGAAGATAAAATAAGCCCACTGTCTACTTTTTTGCTTCTCTTAAGGACCAAGCTGGCACCCAACAGAAACTTGTGATGCAAAAAGACCTGCCTAGATACAGCTAGTACTTCAGATCCTATTCACATAAGCTGTTTTATTTTCCTGATGATCTGCAAATGCTTTCTGCCTTTCTCAGAGTCTTAATGCATCGCATATTTGTAGCAACAGAGTTTCTGTGGGTGTCGTGGTTGCGGTTTCAGCCCAGCCGGTAACAAAGCACCACACAGACCCTTGCTCACTTGCAACCCCCTCCCCTGGCCACGTTGGGAGGAGAAAATATAAAGGCAGGCTCGTGGGTCGAGACAAGGACTGGGAGGGATCACGCCCCACTTATGGCCACGGGCAAAAGACAGGCTCAACTTGAGGAAGAAACAAAATCAATTTAATTTACTACAAATCAAATAAAAACCAAGGATATTAGGAAGTAAAACCCAACCTCAGAACACCTTCCCCACACCCCTCCCTTCTTCCCGACTCAACTCCACTCCCGGTTCTCTCTCCCTCCTCCCCCTGGCGGCGCAGGGGAACAGGGCAATGGGGTTAGGGTCAGCTCGCCACACCTTGTCTCTGCCACTCCCTTCCTCCTCAGGAGGAGGACTCCTCACTCGTCCCCTGCTCCACCGTGGGGTCCCTCCCATGGGAGACAGTCCTTCACGAACTTCGCCAACGTGGTTCCTTTCCGCGGGCTTCAGTTCTTCCCGAACTTCCCTGGAGCAGGTCCTTTCCGCGGGCTGCTCTCCAGTCACACACTGCTCCAGCGCGGGCTTTCCCAGGGAGTCACAGCCATCTTGGGGGGCCTCTGCTCTCCCGCTCCCCTCTCTGGGCTGCAGCCTCCTCAGGCGCCTCTCCTCCCCCTCCTTCTTCACTGACCTCGGTATCTGCAGAGGTGTTCCTCTCATTTTCCAATCCCACTACTCACTGCAGGTTCCCCTTCTTAAATCTGTTCTCCCAGAGGCGCTACGATGGGCTCGGCCTGGGCCAGAGGCAGGTCCGACTTGGAGCCGGGGGAGCTTCTAGCAGCTTCTCATAGGAGCCAGCCCTGCAGCCTCTCCCCCACTACCAAAAATAAACCACGCCACACAAACCCATAACAGTGGGATAAGTCCATTTGGTTGGTTGTATAGCTCAGATCAGAGATTGTTTTAGATGAATAGAGCCTGTCACTTTTAAAGTAACAGATGTTACTCATAAAATTGGACATTTTCCAGCTAACCACTGTTATGAACAGAAGAGTAAATAGAGTCCATTTAGCAGAGACAAGAAACTCAGTGCTGCTAGAGAGCCACAACTGTCACAGGTGACAGCTGTCCTCTGAGTGGGAAGTAAGGTCAGGTAATAGAAATGTCCTCCCATCTGCTTCTTCAACAATAATTGTCAAACTTATGCTTCACGTTGGTGATTGCCTCAGGTAAATTAAGCCTTGATGTTTCTTCTGAAGTAAACTCATGGAAATAAGAGCATAGTTTTTGCAAGCTGTTTATCCAAGCAGCTAGGCACTGGAGAAGCTCACCCAGGGAAAGGTGTAAACTCTCACTAGAAGAGCTTCCAAAAATAGGTTAAATGAACTATGAGGTGACAGCTCTGTTTGTTAACCTTTCCATGGAACAAGAAGGCAGCTTCCATATTCCTCTTTACCCTGTTGTCATGGTTTAAGCCCAGCTGGCAAAAAAGCACCATGAGGCCATCCACTCACTCCTTCCCCCACAGTGGGATGGGGAGGAGAAAACATAATGAAAGGCTCGTGGGTCAACACAAGGACAGAGAGGGATCACTTACCAGTCATGGTCCATGGGCCAAAAAACAGACCTGACTTGAGAAAAAAAACCAAGATCAATTTCATTTGTTACTAATCAAGTCAAAACAGGATAATGGGAAGTAAACCCAAATCTTAAAACACCTTCCCCCCAAGCCTCCCTCCTTCCTAGCTCAACTCCACTCGCAGTTTTCTCTACCTCCACCCCTCCCATGGCACAGGCAGACAGGGAATAGGGGTTGGGGTCAGTTCATCACACATTGTCTCTGCCGCTCCTTCCTCCTCAGGGGGAGAACTCCTCACTTGTCCCCTGCTCCAGCATGGGGTCCCTCCCACGGGAGACAGTTCTCCATGAACTTCTCCAGCGTGAGTCCTTCCCATGGGCTGAAGTTTTTCACAAACTGCTCCAGCTTGGGTCCCTTCCACCGGCTGCTGTCCTTCAAGCATAGAGCGCTCCAGCACGGGCTTTGCCATGGAGTCACGGCCATCTTTGGGGGCATCCACCTGCTCCAGTGTGGGCTCCTCCATGGGCTGCAGGTGGGCATCTGCTAGACCGTTCATCTCCATGGGCTGTACCTCCTCCGCCTCCTTCTTCACTGACTTTGGTGTCTGCATAGGTGTTTCTGTCACATCCCACTTCCCTCTCTGCTTCAGGTTTCCCCTTCTTAAATATGTTCTCCCAGAGGCGCTACCACCATCTCTGATGGGGTCAGCCTTGGCCAGTGGTGGGTCGACTGGGAGCCAGGGAGTTTCTAGCAGCTTCTCACAGGACCCACCCCTGCCCCCCTCCCCCATTACCAAAACCCCACCACACAAACCCAATACACCTGTGATATCTGACTTGCTAAAAGATGTAGATATATTGAAATGGTTAATGAATCAATAGATCAGTCTTATTCTTCTCTGATTCAAAGATCACATATTAGCTGGGACACAAGTATTTGGTGTTGCACTAACTGTTGTAAATATAATAGTGTCAAATGTAAGTATCTACAATATGGATAGCTGCATCCACAGTGGTCATGCTGAAAAAGATTCATTTACCTACTGTTATGGGTTTGTGTGGCATGGGGGTTTTTTGGTAGCAGGACAGAGGACCACAAGGGTGGCTCCTGTGAGAAGCTGCTGGAAGCTCTCCCACCTCCAAGTTGGACCTGCCTCTGGCCAAGCCTGACCCTGTCAGCGGCAGTGCTAGCGCCTGTGGGAGAACAGATTTAAGAAGCAGAACCGGTGATGAGTAGTGGGATTGGAATGTCAGAGGAACACCTATGCAGATACTGAGCCCATGGAGGTGAGCGGTGGAGCCAAGGCTCCTGAAGATGGCCATGATTCCATGGGAAATCCCACGCTGGAGCAGGCTGTGACTGAAGATCGGTCCACGGAAAGGACCCATGCCAGGGAAGTTCAGGAAGAACTGCAGCCCGCAGAAAGGACCCATGCCAGGGAAGTTTGTGAAGAACTGCAGCCGGGAAGGAGGGAGGGGTGTGGGGAAGGTGTTCTGAGGTTGGGTTTTGCTTCCCAATATCCTAGTTTTTATTTGATTTGTAGTAAATTCAATTGATTTTGTTTCTTCCCCAAGTTGAGCCTGTCTTTTGCCCGTGGCCATAAGTGGGGCGTGATCCCTCCCAGTCCTTATTTCGACCCACAAGCCTGCCTTTATATTTTCTCCTCCTCCCACTGTGGCCAGGGTGGGGGAGTTAGTGAGCGAGGGTCTGCGTGGTGCTTTGTTACCAGCTGGGCTGAAACCACACCACCTACACTTATGCATCTCTTGCAACAAGAGATACAATAGACTACTTGAGTCATCGGAGGCTGGCAGATATGATAAAGGACTTCTGGGATGCCAGCACCCTTCCTGCAGGCTGAGTGCAGTCAGAGACTCACCACAATATGCCAGAGCGTTTACAATCACAGGAGGTATCTGGTTTTCAGCCACTGAGTATTACTCTCGAGGCAGCCCTAGTGGCAAGCTTAGCAATGCAACAGACATTGGAGTAACGAACGTGGACATCTTCTTTAGGCTGACACAATCGTGTTCCTACTTTACCTACTATCTAGTTCCCACTGACTGAAAAAATTTCTGAGAGATATGCTTTTACATGGATGTCAAAATTTTAGAAGTCCACATGCAGTCATATGAATCCTACCCTATACACAACAGGGCAACACAATTTCCCTTGATCTAAATGCACACGAAGAGCCGGCAGCTTACTATTAGAGTTACACTGGGTGGAAGAGTTTGCAGCCTACAGGAAAACTCAATCTAGCCAAGTTTCCTACAGGGAGGCCTTACTGGTCCAAGGCCTGCCACTGGAATCATCACTGGGAAAACATCTCTCTGAATGAGGTACAGCATGATAACAGTAGATTTTCTGTAAGTCCTACTACATTTGCTTTGCTCTGGAAAGAGCCCTACAAACCCTATGGTCCCCTCTCCTGTCTTGGCTGCTTCACAGTTCTGACATTCCCCTGAGATTTCTGCTGTGACCACTACGTAGAAGTGCTTTGTCCTACATCCCCTATTGCAAGATGTGATGAAGGGCCCAGGAATGTCATTTCCAAACCTTACTGTATTTATTCTCCCTGTGGTTTTGTTCCTAGTGACATTTACTAATAAATCTGTGCTAAGACTTACAGCCACTTAACAACTAGGAGGTTACTAGATCTTGGAGGAAAGTGTATGAGAGACAGAGAAACCGTTTTTTGCCTTCTGAAGCTGCTATCAGCTAGAATAGAATAGTATAGACTATTTCACTTAGAAGGGACGTACAACAATTACCTAGTCCAAGCTGGTTAATAAAACTGTCTAACCCAAAATCTTGCATTTGTTTCAGTCCAACTGCCCCATGTCATGGATAAGGAACTGAGAGTCAATAACGTGTCCAGAAGTGACAAGCTCAAACAACTGAAGGAGTCTCTACGCCCTCCAGTCTCAACTACAGAGTCACCACTAGCGCAGGTCTAACAGAACTTCCCTGCAACTCTCTCTTTGTTTTCTACATGGAGGTCTTCCTATATTCCAAAATAGTGGTGCCTACTACAGAGCCCATTCTTGGGCAGAAATTTGTCCCATACTGGATTTCCAAAACTTCAAGCACCAGCTTGTTGTGTTAAGGGTTGCACATAAAAAATATTCATGAGCTCCATTTTAAAAGGACACACTAGCCTCAAGCAATGTTCAGGTCTGGGTTTTATTTTTAAAAGTATTGAATGAAAGGCAGTGTCAGTGGGGAAGGGAGTGCTCATGCATTTCTTCAGATTTTCCCAGTCAATGAAGAGCCAAGCCTAGTTATTCTCATACCTACCATATATACAATTCTAAGTGAATCAGGTCCAACAAATGGGTAGAGTTTAATAATCTAAATGCTGGTATCTCTTCTATTGAATAGTAAGGCATTACAAAAAGATCCCTAAGATGAGATCTTAACTTCAAAAAGGTTGATGGCAACGGAATTTGCTCACAGGCATACACTGAGATAGGCATCCCAAAAGGCTGCTTGCATCTCATCTTGAAGGCATTCCCTGGCAAGTAACCCCCTTTCTCTTATTGCATGGTGGTTTGTTTGGCTGCCTCCCAGAAGAGGTCAGAACTGATGTGTGAAGGGTGCACACTCATCATATATCCAGAGAGTGACATGCTTCTTCAGCTCACTGCATGCAAGTGCCTGAGCACTGTTTCACTCACAGAGCAGATTCCCTTCTGCCACACATGAAACCATTATTAGCTGAAACTCAGTCCTGTATGAAACACAATGAAATGGATTCCCAGGCCTCTTTTTTATTCTCCTTTCTCAGTGACTGAACTATCATGCCAGCTAATTTAGAGGGAAAATGCGCTGCAAACAAAGGGAGAAAAACAAATTATTTTCCTTTCAATGCAGATCACTTCCAATTTCTCAATTTAAACCGCATCCAGGATGCACAACAACTTGCAGATCTCAGTGTGATCTTACAGCCGCATCTGCTGGGGAAGGCTGCAAACAGGAGAACCCTCACAAACACTCCTGCTCTTTCACCACCACCTCCGCAACTAGGGACCAGCTTATCACTTGCTGTGAACATGTTGGCTTTATGTGTTTTCCAGTGACCTACCATACTCTTTAGAGGTCTTTATATCAAGCTATAGGCAGTGTCCTATCAGGTAAATGTATGGGTGGCAGTAAGCACTCCAGAGTCATAAGGAAAGCACCATAACAGATACTGCAGGTGGAAATTCCTATTATACTGGACATCCCAGTAAAGGGTTATCTCTGATGAACCATCCACAGAGCTATCAAGTTCCCAAGTCCATACACCTTGGCCACTGCTTCTGCTGCCAGGTAAAGGAAAATAAGGCAAAATCACTTTGGAAATTGCCATGGCAGCGTGGTAGCTCTGCTACATGGCAAAAAGAGTCAGCAAGGAGAAATCTGCCATTGTCCTGCTAGTACCCATGTTGTAATGGTGAGCAACGACTCAACACTAGTGTCCACACAGTTGCTCCTGTTTCACTGTGTAACGATAAGCAGCTCTGTGGAAGAGTGACGAAAGGGAGCAGTGTGGGCAGGAAATTAGAGGAGAATTTGTAGAGAGGAAGAATGCTAATGCGCAGCTGGAGAGGGATATGCATATGCTTTCATCATTTAACCAAAGAATCCTGAGGACACTGATAGTAATTTTGGCTGGTCCTCGTCAGGTCAGTGTCTAGCAGGAACTGGACCCTTTCATAAAGACCATCAGTAGCATTGCCATCTGCCCTGTTTCTATTGAATGTGTCACCAGAAATGTAAACCATTTTAAAATTGTAGCTCCTGAAGGGAGCTATTATCTGTGGGCCTCACTGATGGCTAGAGCACTCAGATGGGAGCTGTGGGGAGAGAGTGGACACTGGGCTTGTTCCATCCATCCATACTTCCACGTCTTCATCTTTCTGTCCTTCCATCCCTTCATTCCTCTATACCTCTACCCCCTCATCCCTCCTGGCTTCCCCAAGGTCACTAGAGAAGAAAGCAATAGTGGCAAGGCTTGGCTGGGCATGCCCTTCTGTTGTGACTTGGTGGAGGAACACATCCTTCCTTAGTCCCATCAGATACTTCTCTCACTGTTGCACTTTATTCTCTTGTGGAGATGATAAGACAGAGAAAGAGAGTAAGAATAGGACATAGGCTTCAAATCAACCCATGGAGCAAGTACGAAACAAACCCAAGGAGGTTTATCATGAAGCTGGGGAGCTCCTCACCACAGGATGTTGTAGGCGCTGAAAAGTGATGAGTATTCACATTCATGCCAAGGGAGCCACTGATTTTACAAAATACACAGAAACTACCTCCAGGCGAGGAAATCTCTGAACACCAAGTGGTTGGATGCCAGAAGAGTAATTTAGGGAAATATATGCTTACCTTGTTCTTATACCTGGTAGCACCCTGGACCACTGTCAGAAACAGGACACTAGTCTACACAGCCAATACAGCCTTTCTTATGTCCTTTGGTTAGCCCAGGACCTTTTACGTCCTTCATGTGCGCAATATCCCCTCCTTCCTTCAGTGCACACACAAACACACAGCCCTTCACTCCAACAGACACCATTTGGTCTTTCAGTATGTCCCACCTCTTCCCACCAATATCATCCCAGCCCCCTACCTTTAATGTCAGCGTCATGCCAGTCCCTCAGACCCTCTTTCCAATATTGACCCAGTATTCAGCTTCCAGCATCATTTCAAACACTCAAAGGCTCCAGGGACTATGAAACCAGATCCAAGTTAGTCCCAGTAATGCCTCAGTCCCTTCTGCCTCAGGCCCCCCATCAAGAACTTCAGGTACCCAGGGTCAGGTCTGGGAGACGGCAGGGAAGTGTGAAAGCAAGGAGGCGTGATTTGGGAAGGGACGAGTAAGCTAAATAAATCTACAAAACCAACAAGATGTCTTATCTTCTGTTACTTCAAAGTCTGGGTTGTTTTTTCTCTCCTAGCTTACACTTTTTTTCCTAGTTGCCAGTGCCAACATGTACTCTCAAGAAGATGCTTTGTTTGCTTCATAAAGTGTTATTTTTGTTCTGAGGTGTAATGAGTACCTAAGAAATCTCTTGTACCCCTGTCAAAGAACGAAATCTATCTAAAGAAGATGTCTTTTCTTAGGAAAGAGCATGAGCTCAGTCCAAAACAGCTCTAAGATACAAAATGATTTCCAATAACTTGGACTATCTTTGTCTAGAATCTGTTGGCCTAAGGCATCTTGTGTAAAGGGAACAAGTGCAACATTTACAGATTGGCTTAGGGCATCTCATTTAACAGTTTACAAACTGTTCAGGCTTTTCTTGCCCACAGGCTTTCCCCCCTACTTCTTCCTCAGACAACCATGTCTTCAGGCAATCTATGTGCTAGGATTGACAAAATGCCATTGACACATTTCTTGTGCCAGAAGGGAGGTGTAATGCACACCCAGCTACCCATTCAAGCACGGTAATTTGAACATTACCATCCTGGTCTTGCAGCATGTTCCTGCAAGCTTGTAAGAAATTGTTTGTTCTGATGGCAAACATCACCACAGCAGCAAATACTCCTTTTCAGGCAGCATTGCTGGGCATGGCTCTTTGTTTTCTAAAAATGTCTCTTTAATAGGCCTCTGAGATCCTGAAAACCAGTCAGGGATGTGTCTGTTGAGAGGGGATGGGGGGCAAGCAGCCACCTGATTAATAGGATGATGATGAATGGTGTGCATGACCTGAGCCATTATTTGTGCCTTTTCCATCTCAATCCGTGAGCTGCCTCAGCAGAGCAGCCATCCAGGCAGGGCACTGGGAAGTCACAAGGCTCTGAAAGATGCACTTTTATGTGCAGAAACAATGGTTATTTTTAATCTGCCTCACATTTCAGGGCTCTGTGCTGCTTTCCCTGTTGCAGGGAGAGGGAGGTGAGATCCTGCCAGGTATCTGCTGGCTGCAGTACGATCACACACGCAGGTCCACGCTCAGAATATTTATTAAACGAGACAAGAGTGAGGAGAGACAGTACATGACATGCAGATCAAATATCAGCCGCAGAGGTCACAGAGGTTGTCACAAGCTTGACAACATGTTTAAAATCTTCCTGGCAAGCTCTGACTACAGACACGTTCTTGTTCTGCATCTAGGTCTTTGGCCACACAGAGTGGTCTACACTAGGAAGGTAAGAAGAACACAGGCTTCAGCACTGATTTGCCACTGGTTGGACCACTTTCATCTTAACTTGAAGCAACTATGTTCCCTTCTAAGTAGCTCTTTCCCAGACAGTGTCTAATTTTCATTTGAGGACTAGCGCAGGCCAGGGACTGCTCCCAAAGGGCAGAACGAATAGCCCATTTTAGGTAAGAGGGTTTAATCATACACATGCCAACTTGCTATGTGTCCTTCAGACCAAAGAATGGACTGTGACCCTTATTTACCCATAAAACGTTGCCATAGAAACTAGACTGTAGACCCAGCTGAATTTATTTTAGGATGATTGTTATAGCCCAGTGGTATTTCTCAGAGAAAATTAAGACAAAAAAAAAAAAAAAAAAGCCTTGATCTTCTTCTTCCATAGACTTAGTCTGCACCACTAAAGTCAAAGAGGAACCAGCAGGAATGACAGCCTGAAGCACTGCAGCTTTGGTTCCTTCCGGTGACAACTATTGATGATGTGCCTCCAAATTGTGTCAGTTTACCTGGGTATATCTATGGTTTCCCATCATCCCATCACTCGAGAAAGATGCTAGGACTTAACCACATATTGCAGGACTACATTTCTGTGTGCAAACTTACTATATATGCAGTGACCTTATGGCTACAGGATGTTTACAACTAGGGCATATATGTTATTCTCCATGTACAGCACCTGGATTGAGTTTACCTGTCCCACCAGCTCACTATCTGCACACTTCTCATCCTGGGACAGTTTTCTGTCCACACCCTCCTCTGCTGCCCTCTGGAGTTGTACCCGCCCAAGTAAAGTGTCTAGGTCTGTGCTATTGGCAACAGGAGACCAAGGCAATGATTCCTAAAAAATCATAGGTCGCATAAAACTAAACCTCCAAACACTTTGGTCCAGAGATATACTTTTAGCCCCTTTAGCTTTTCCCTGTCTAGATCCAAGCATTGTCCTTGCATCCACCTTCTGCTCTTTCAACCATGTTCACTGTTGGACTATGACAGCTCTTTGGTGGCCCCAATTATTATTTCTTCTTCTGGGCTACTCAGTCCCATCCCTAGCTCCTGCTCTCAGTACCTTCAACTCCCTGTCCTGACCCTCCATGCACCCATGAGGCTGGCTCCTGCCTTGCCCTTCAGCCTGCTGCATACCATCACTTTGCCATGTTCTCACCTTCCCTTCAGTACCCCAGCCTTGCTTCTGCTGTAGCTCTGGGTGTGACTGCCCATGCCCTGATCAACAGCTCCTCCCACAGATATCCAGTGTTTCCTTCCATGCACTTTGTGCTGTGTAAGCAAGCAGAGTAAAAACAACTTAGGATAAGAGCTGTTTGCAAATTACAGGCTTTGGATTTGGCTAGTTACTAAGGCAAGACATCACTTGCTTTCCAGAGAGAAATAAAATCTGACTTTTTTGGCTTTCTGGGTATATTTTCGTTGAAATTTTAATTTTCTAAATGAACTCTAGCCAGGCTGAGCTCATGGCTTCTACAGGGCTTTGAGCCCAGGAGGGAACATAGATTTTTAGTACACTGCCTCTGCTTCATTGCAGTGGCTGGAATTAAATTATTGACTTCTTCATGTGGAAGGCTTTGGGATTTGCAAAGTATAACTTCTTCATCAAGAGCAGTTGCTTATATGAAGTAATTAGAGTTTTAGCACATGGAATTCCAACATGCAAACAAAAAAATCCTGCTTGGGAAAGGTTTAATGACTCTGACAAGGTCAGTCCAGAGCTCCAGCCTTTGCTGGAGGACTACAGTGCCTGAGGGCAGTACAAGAAAAATACCAAGGGAATGGGAATACTGACTTTGTTGACAAAAATCCTCAGTCTTAATTTCTTTATCAAGGCAGAGGTTTCTTCTGAACTGATCGATACTGTCCTGCTCTGGCCTTTTCTTATGTGTGAGGATGGGCTTTGCACTACTGCTATAATTTTTACAAAAGAAGTTATCTCTTATAAAAGAGAAGATACCATGAAGCCTGGTGAGTCAGGAAGGAGAATTCTATCCAGTCAGGTGATTGTCAAGCTAGGGAGCAAGAGCAGTTTACAGCAAAACAAGTCCATTGGCACTTCCTTCCTTAGCCAGCTCTGTGTTTTGTGGGTTTCTTTGCATGCATTCAGACATACGCATCTGCCTAACACTATGCAAAGAGCAGTTGCACTAACTACAGTTCAGTGGGATGACTCACACACAAGTTTCTGCAAGACTGGGATGTGCATTAGTAGGAATTTTAGGGGTCTAGATGGCTATGTTCATCTAATAAATTAGACATAGTATACATTTCTGACCAGTGTTTAACTTTTGATCAAGTTTCCAAAAAAAGAAGAGAAATGTATATTAATAAAAGACTCTGGAGCTCTACAGGACATAAAGGAAAGCTTCGAAGACAAGAAATCAAGTCCACAAACATGATTTCAGAGAGAGAAGTAAATAATGAATACATTTTTCCCTCCATGAGTAAGCAAACAGATGGGAAGTGGTGCAGAGGCTTCAAAAGGGAAAATCATGAAGCTGTGTTCCAAAGAAAAAAGCTGCAAGATCCATTCAGATGTGTCTTGCTGGCTCATCAAACAGAGGCAACCCAACAAACTGGGTGAAATCCTGCTTTGTTAGATGGAGCTTTGGTTTTTCTCCCTTGTTCTTTTATCCCCTGTTGTTTCTCAGTTTTCTTGCAGGAAGAGAAGAAACCCAGGGTGACCTCTCCCCAGAAACTTTCATATCAAATCTGTAGAGCTGAATGTGCTCTAAAATGAACTGGGTTTGCCAAGCAGCACTCACCCCAATGCTCAGGACTCCTCCGAAGTTTGCAGACACTGTGAGTGACCATTGCTCTTCATGCAACAGCCACAAAATATGAGCAGGGCATAAATTGCCAGTTCGCTGCATCTGAGGACCTTCCTTTTCCTTGGGCCTTCACTGCTGCCTCACACTTGAAGGTGGCACTTCAGCCCATTTCTGATGGACTATGTCATCCTAGGACATGTGAGCAGCTATCTCTATAGCTTCCTGACTTGTTCAGCCAGCAGATCCTTCAGTCTGCCTAAAGACTGTGCATTCACCTGTTAAGCAAATACTACCAGTAATGTCCTGATCAACAAAGGGAGCGCAAACAAGAAAGCATATTCTGTGGCAATGCTGTCTATCTGAACTGAACTTTTTTTGCTCTCATCCATTTATTTTTTTTAGCATGTATGTGCACAGACACTCTTTCCCTCTGATCATAATTCAAAGGTGATCCTGTAGTCTTCAACAGTTTGTGTGTAACAGCCAATTACTATTTCTGGTAGTTTTCAAAACAATATTATGCACATAACTTTTATATATGCCGAGGGTTGAACGGTTATCTTTTCTTTGCCCATGGTGGGATTCCTTGTAGTCTTCTCAAATTTCTAATTCTAAGACTGCATTTCTAAAAAGGGCACATCTCAAAGCAAATTCTCTATAGAAAGTATTTCATTAGGAGGTGTACACATTCCATATAATACCAGGGAGGGATAAGATTATCTCACACACAGGAATGTTTCTGATACATTTAAGGCAAAATAACTATTGATTCTCATGCACAAACAGAAGAGTAAATATGACAGAGATGATTTCAGTGCTTTGAAAATTCCGGGAAGTAAAAATAAATAAATACAAACTAGCCACTGTGTGTTTTGTCAGATGAAATCAGTAAGAAACCGCATTTTCTTTCTGAGAGCATAAGAGCATATTGAAGACAATGAAAAGGTAGGTTTGTTTGGTGTTTAACAAGAAGGAAACAATAAATGCACACTTGCATCCACTGACAGTCACTCTCTGGGCAGATGCGATTGGCAGCTTTCTCCAGCCACAGACAGCAGATTGAAAGAAAACTTAGGAGAAGTAAAACAGGAAGTTTAAGAGGAAAAAAAAAGGACAGTAGACTGAGGGCAGGAACATCAGCAGCATTTGTCTTTCTGAGCGGAAAAAAGTTATCAGAAGGTCAGTACACCAGGAAGACAGCCACATAAAGTATAGTATGGCAGCCATGTGCAATCCATCTACTTTTTTGCATTTGAGATTATACTTGTCTAAAAAATAAACCAAAACATTTAATAACTCCAGAAGGCCAAAGGGGACTGGGATTTGAATGACAGAGATTGGATTTAAATGAGAGATCCATGCCAGACAGTGGGAAATCTGCCTTCAGGTGGGAAACCTGCAGACACTAAACAAAAGAAAAATGCAAAAAGGGCAAGTCAGAGGAAAACTCTTTGGAGACCTTCGGCAAAACACCACATAGCTCAGAAAACAAGAAAAGATGAGCTCTGGCTCTCATGATTCTTCCACCAAATAGCTAGCTTGCTTCATCACAACCTCCAGTGAAAGCTTTGGCCCCACTGGCTGTGTCAACCAAAGACTGAACCCATGATACAGGCATTCAGTGCATCAGTACTTTTCATATTCATGCCCAGGAGACAGATTAAAATGGGAATAACCAT
The DNA here is from genome assembly GCA_013401275.1 of Pandion haliaetus. Classification (NCBI taxonomy): domain Eukaryota; kingdom Metazoa; phylum Chordata; class Aves; order Accipitriformes; family Pandionidae; genus Pandion; species Pandion haliaetus. The sequence goes on along the minus strand of VYZV01008305.1, from coordinate 277,182 downwards.
CACAAAAGCCTCAGCAGCAGGCTGAAAATGTCAGGAACCAACAAGCTAGTTTCTCATTTGGGCAAAAGAAAAGCATAGAGCAAAATGAAAACGCCACTCACCTCCTTGTCCCATGGCACCCAGGGCCACCAAGGTTTGCTGTTCCTCCCATCACTGTGAACGCTAATCTCTTTAGCTATATATTTGAAACTACACCTCACGCTTCCCTAAAATTCAGAACTCACTCAAGCTCACAGCAGTAAGTGCTAGATACAGATGACTTTCCATGCCATAGGGTACAAAATGATTTTGCAGACTCTCCTTTGCAGAGTCTAATTTCATCCTGAGAGTTAGGAATATACATTGGGAAGAGACGCAAAGAAGTCAAAGTGTGGGAGGAGAGCAAAGAAGGTGAGAAAAAGCTGCTAAGCAGACGCTAGCAGTGGAGTCAAAGTTGTGTGAGAAAGAAACACTCCAGGCACTTTCTTCCTTGAACTGTTCTTATACCAGGGCAACGCCCTTATCCCAAGAGGTGCTATACCAATATATTCAATTGCATGGTAAAGTTTTGGTAGAGCAGGGGCTACAGGGGTGGCTTTTGTGAGAAGATGCCACAAGCTTCCCCCATGTCTGATAGAGCCAGTGCCAGCTGGCTCCAAGGTGGACCCACCACTGGCCAAGGCTGAGCCCATCAGCGATGGTGGTAGCGCCTCTGGGATAACATATTTAAGAAGGGGAAAAAAACTACTGCACAGAGGAGTGAGAACATGTAAGAGAAACAACCCTGCAGACACCAAGGTCAGTGAAGAAGGAGGGGGAGGAGGTGCTCCAGGCACCGGAGCAGAGTATCCCCTGCAGCCCATGGTGAAGACCATGGTGAGGCAGGCTGTCCCCCTGCAGCCCATGGAGGCCCACGGTTGAGCAGATATCCACCTGCAGCCCAGGGAGGACCCCACGCCGGAGCTGGTGGATGCCCAAAGGAGGCTGTGGACGCCGTGGGAAGCCCGTGCTGGAGCAGGCTCCTGGCAGGACTTGTGGCCCCATGGAGAGAAGAGCCCACGCTGGAGCAGGTTTTCTGGCAGGACTTGTAACCCCACGGGGGACCCACGCTGGAGCAGTCTGTTCCTGAAGAACTGCACCCCATGGAGGGGACCCACGCTGGAGCAGTGTCCTGGTTTCAGCTGGCATAGAGTTAATTTTCTTCCTAGTAGCTGGTACAGTGCTGTTTTTGAGCTAGGTATGAGAAGAATGTTGGTAACACACTGACGTTTTCAGTTGTTGCTAAGTAATGTTCAGTCTAAAGTCAAGGTTTTTCAGCCTTTGATGCCCAGCCAGCAAGAAAGCTGCAGGGGCACAAGAAGCTGGGAGGGAATACAGTCAGGGCAGCTGACCCAAAGTGGCCAACAGAGTATTCCATACCATATGACGTTTTAGGAACTGGGGCGGGGGCATCGCTGCTCGGGAACTTCTGGGTGCGTCAGTCAGCAGGTGGTGAGCAATTGCCTTGTGCATCACTTGTATATTCCAATCCTTTTATTATTACTGTTGTCATTTCATTAGTGTTATTGTTATCATTATTAGTTTCTTCTTTTCTGTTCTATTAAACCGTTCTTATCTCAACCCACAAGTTTTAGTTCTTTTTTCCCGATTTTCTCCCCCATCCCACCGGGTGTGGGGGGGGAAGTGAGTGAGCGGCTGCGTGGTGCTTAGTTGCTGGCTGGGGTTAAACCACGACAAGCAGTTTGTGAGGAACTGCATCCCGTGGGAAGGACTCACGCTGGAGAAGTTCATGGAGAACTGTTTCCCATGGGAGGGACCCCACACTGGAGCAAGGGACGAGTGAGGAGTTCTCCCCCTGAGGAGGAAGGAGCGGCAGAGACAATGTGTGATGAACTGACCCTAACCCCCATTCCCCGTCCCCCTGTGCTGCTGGTGGGGAGGAGGTAGAGAGAATCAGGAGTGGAGTTGAGCCTGGGAAGAAGGGAGGTGTGGGGGGGGAAGGTGTTCTAAGATTTGGTTTTTATTTCTCATTACCCTACTCTGATTTGATTGGCAAAAAATTAAATTAATTTCCCTGTGTCAAGCCTGTTTTGCCCATGATGGTAGTTGCTGAGTTATCTCCCTGTCCTTATCTCAACCCAGAAGCCTTTCATTATTTTTTTTCTTCCCCTGTTCATCTGAGGAGGGAGAGTAATATAGCAGCTTGGTGGGCACCTGGCATCCAGCCAAGGTCAACCCACCACAACCATGTTTCAAATTTTAGTGAAATCATATAGCCACATATTTCCAATGAGCAATGCAAAAATGTTAATCAACTCTGCCACAGTCATAGTGGGGCTCAGCCTTGTCCCGGGCCACATTATTTGCTGGTGTAACCTGGCATCACAGTCAACAAACTCAACAACTCATACTCTTCAGGAGGACTTAGCTGAGAGATTGCCAGAGAGTTAGTCCTGCTTGAAGATGGACAAAAGTAAGCCCAGCAATGCTGATTTCATACACATTTTCAGTACAAATGCAGTAGCTGCAAGTTCTGAACCCAAAGCAAAGGCTTCCTAGCCCTGAGTTTAATTATAGAGCAACTTCTTTATTTGGACTTTGGCCTGGTGAGCAGGGGCAGTGGTTGTATTGCAGGAGATTCATTTGGTCTTTCAAGATGCACCATGAGTGGGAGGCACCCACTATCACTCTTCCCCAGCCACCCCCCCTCCATCTGCAACCACAAGGAGAGAGGAAAAACCCTGCATATTACTGATGTACACATCTTTGTTTGCTAGGGCATCCAGAAAGATCAAGCTATTGAACAGACCGATGCAAAACATGCCCACAGGAACACAGGTCTGGAGAGGGGTGGCTGCATCTAGTTGCTTTCTCTCTGGAGCAACTGTGCCATGTACTCCCTATCATAGTCCTACCATATGCTTATTTAGGGCTGATAATCATGTTTCCCAGAAATATATGTTTCTCCCCTGCCTGGCAGCTTCAGCAAAGCACTGAGGAAGCAGCCTGAATGAATGCATTTGTGCATCACATAAATTCTTGAAAGAAAAGGTTATGCAAATATTTCATTTCCACAGCAGCAGGCTTTGACCTCAGTGCAACCTCTGTGGCTGTGTTGTCTCTGCTTTCAAGTATGCTCAGATCTGGCATGTGAGATTAACAGCCATGTAAAGGGGTTAGGTTTTGTGCTGAAATATTGTTGAAAGGCATCACAGTGATTCCTCTGACTCACTAAGAGAGGAGATTTGCTATACAGTTCCAGTTTGGCCAGTAGGATGATTTCAGTCCAGCTCCTTTGGGAATTAAAAGTTCAGGTTCCTTCTGCAGCAGTCTAATATCCAGCTCCTCCAAGGCATTGGGGTACCCCATTCCCAATACATAGATGTATAAGGGGAAAAACTGCATTCATGTAATCAGCCTTGGCTCATCCTGGACATAGCTCCTCAGCTGGCAATTTCTACCAAAAATTCATTGCTTGTGCTAGAACAAGAGCACTGTCATCACCTCTCATCTCGGGGATTTTTCTGGGGAATTTTTCCAGAGTTGTGCTGGCTGCAATGTGACTGCCTGAAAATGGTCTGAAATTAGTAATGTCTTTCACAGCAGGTCAGCTCTAGACCCATATATTAAACCATGTATTAAATGTTAAGGGGAACAAAAGTGTTGAGCAAGACCTAGTATAACTTGAGAATGGTTATTTGGCTCAGGGCCAGCACACAGTGACAAATTTCTAGCATTACGGACTTCCTCTGACAGAGCTGTGATCTTTACATTTAATGGCTTTTGATGGATTTTTTTCCCCCTTTTTAATTTAGCCACTGCTGTTTTACTCCACCCAGACTTCTGGCATTCTCACTGACCTGTGGCAAGAAATTCAAAATGTTCATAAAAAACCTATGTGAAGAAATGAAAGAAAAATATTTTTTTAATCTGCAAACACTGAGATCTCTCCCTCTGTCCCTTTATTCACCTCATTTACTGTAGACTTCTCTGTTACTCAGAGACAAAGACTCTTTCCTTCTGTATCCCTCACTGTGGAGGATACATCCTTGCAGACCACTGTCCTAGAGCCAGGCTCTCCCAGCCATTCAAACACATTTAGCTTTCCTCTACAGCTCTGGTTTATCTGTTTCCTATTCAGGTGACAGTCTTGCTATTCCTCTTAATTAAAACAAGCATTTGGAGAGGCAAATGCCTCTCTGCATGTGTTACCTCCAGCACTTGACTGACTAAATAAAAACTTGTTCCCTCAGCAAAGGGCAACTCCATCTTTCACAGCTATGTTCATCTTCCAATGTGAAGTACGTCTCCTGCTGATCCTTATGTTCTATATATCTTTACACATGCAGGTATCTGTACAAGCACACTAGATACAAACAACTACGTGGGTATTGTTCATTATGGTGTGAGAGTTCTGTGTTTAGGAATGATTTCTGAAGAAATTTGGGACAAGAATAGGTCATGGCTGACCTACAAAAGCTTTCTTCTATGAAGCGAAATTTTTTGTCATCCTTGCTGTCCTTCCCTGCACCTTCTGCAGTGCATCCTCCTTTAAGAAGTGTGCACAGAGTTGCCAGAATCATAACAAAATTAAAGTCCAAGAGGACCTCAGAAAATCCTCTTACCTAAACCCCTGCTCAAAAAAGGGCTTTGAGGTTAGATCTGACTGATCAGGGCCTTGTCCTATCAATTTTTTTAGTATCTCCAAGGATGGAAACTCTACAGCCTTTCTGGGCAACCTGTTTCAGTGTTTGAATTAGAAATGATAGCAAGGAAATTTTGGCAATAGACATTCATTCCAGTCTTCTCTAACCATTGGATTACCACATTCTGGAACAAATTTTTGATGAGCACCTGCCAGCCTGGAATTGACCACCTCTGTAACTCTGTTCTTTGTGTCTCATTATCAACATCTCAAACTAGTTATTCTCAAGAGTTTTGGCTCCAGCAACTGTGACTGCTTTCAAACTGATTGCCCATGGTCACTTCTTGTTCAGATCCAACTTCAGAATATTTACTGTGGCCTCATGGGCAACAATCTAGAAATCACTTCCTTCAGCCTTTCTGCCCATTGATGCAAACTTTTTATTGGCACCATAGAAAGGAAAAGTCAATGGATCAAATCAGCCATCTGAAGACACTTCCCACAGTTCTTTCTATCTGGAATAACTGGGAAAAAGGGAGAAAGTTTTGATACCTTCTTGCTTTTTTTTTTTTTTTTTAATCCTTCTTTATCAAGACTTGAAAAATATCCTGTTTTCAGGTTTCCAGATGGCCCCAGCTCTATGATTATTTATTGTGTGGACATGAGGAGGCTGGTTGGCAGTAAACAAAGGTCCACAAATTTTCAAAGGAATTCATACCACTTGTTGAAAAACTAATTAAGTATCATACAGACTAGATGCATGCTACAGTGATTGCAAATGCTTTGTGTCTCAAGTGCTATCTTAGCACAGACATCAACTTTATAATTTTAATTTCCTTACACTCACCCTCTCTTCAGTTCCACCCAAGTGATTTATTTGGGCTTTTCAAGTGGTATAAATTAGCATAAATTGAAATGTCAATATCAGGCAAGAGGGGAAAAAAAACCCAAAACAAAACAAAATAACAAAAAAAGAAAAAAAACAAAAACACCAAAAACTCAAAATCTAAACACTGTTGGGGAAACTATGTGTCTTTTTTCAGTTTCCTGAAGAGTCCTTATTTTTGACTAAGGAAGCATTACCACTTCAAAATGTTGTGACCTCAAGTAGTTTAGTTAGTCTCAAAAAGCAGAAGGAAGTGTAGGTCATGGCTTAGAAGACTCTATCTGGTTTGTCTTTCTCAGTTTCCCATTCTTATAGTGCAGGAGTGGATAAATCTCATGATTTATATGACTAGGACAGATGACAACACAGGTCACAGAGCCTCGCTGGGTGAGAGGTATCCTGAGTGCAGATGATGGACTGTGACCGACCGAGCAACTTCATGTCAGTAGCTGAGCAACCGCTTTGCAATAGCTGTGTGACATCCCTATCCATGTTTAAGACTTGGTCAATCACAAGATCAGGTAAGAAATGGACATAATCCCAATTCAGTAGCACTGCAGCTGTCTGCTATTATCCAAGTCTCATCTCAGGGAAAGGGTGGATGTCCTGGTTTCACTTAGATCAAGCAAGAATGAACTGTGATAAAACTGAGTGAAGTGCAGTAGTGATGGAACCGGAACTGACTCTAGCATGCAACAATCCAACAGTGCACACCATCCTCCTGCTGCGCCCAGTATCACCTGCTCGTCACACCACACTGAAGCCCAATCCTGCTCTGCCGACTGAGAGGACTTTGCACCATCCCTCCTGCCCAGAAAGACTGGTATGACAGATGGAGGCCAGAGTCGGGAACTGAATGAACTCAACGAACATTTTATGAACATGACCCATAAACTAAAGGAATGATATCTCTGTGTGTGTATACATATGTACATATATATTTATATCATGGTTTATCTATATCAAAAGGACAGAAAAGGTGATGATGATTGACCAGGATGTAACTGAAGGTATGGGAACTGAGCATGATGTCAATGGTATAGAGTAAGTGGTGGATACTGTCCTGGTTTCAGCTGGGATAGAGTTAATTGTCTTCCTAGTAGCTGGTATAGTGTTATGTTTTGAGATAGGTATGAGAAGAATTTTGATAACACACTGATGCTTTCAGTTGTTGCTAACTAATGTTTAGTCTAAAGTCAAGCATTTTTCAACTTCTCATGCCCAGCCAGCAAGAAGGCTGGAAGGGCAGAAGAAGTTGGGAGGGGACACAGCCAGGACAGCTGACCCAAACTGGCCAACAGGGTATTCCATACCATGTGACGTCACATCTAGTATATAAATGGAGGGGAGTGGGGGCCGGGGGAATCCCCGCTCAGGGACTAACTGGGCGTTGATCGGCGGGTGGTGAGCAATTGCATTGTGCATCACTTGGATATTCTAGTCCTCTTATCATTACTATTGTCATTTTATTAGTGTTATCATTATCATTATTACTTTCTTTTTTTCTGTTCTGTTAAACTGTTCTTACCTCAACCCATGAGTTTTACTTCTTTTCCCACTTTTCTCCCCCATCCCACTGGGTGGGGGGAAAGTGAGTGAGCAGCTGTGTGGTGCTTAGTCACTGACTGGGGTTAAACCATGACAGTGGAGAATATCTCTCTAGTTGAAGCTTATGCAGAAGGAATTCATGCAGTCCTGAAGGACTGACTATTGCTTTTGTTTCATATGGAGGATGTTCAGATGGTACCACATTGGGTAGAAGCAGAATATAGGAAATTACCTTTCTTAGGAGCAACTCATTGCTCTGAGTACAGACAAGAGGCTAGACATTGGAGAAACCCAAGAGAAAAAGATGATCCCTAACACCGTAAACTTTCCAGCTAAGGTGACAGGGATTAGACATACAGACCATGGTGATGTGCTAGATGACACTGTTTTACAGGAGGCTTTTTAAAAACCAAGAGGCAGTAAGTCAGTGCCATTTCTACTTCATCTTGTCCCTTCTCTGGTCTTTAGGAAATCCACCATTTATCGTCACCCCCTGTGACATGAAATCAAATCTAGGAGCAACCAATTGAGAAGTCATAAGCACACAGCTGAGAAGCAAAGGTGCTTTTTCTGTAACTATATCTGTAAGCAAAAGAGAATGGCTGCCTTTCTTCATTGTTCATCAAATATCCAAGCATCATTTGACCAAAGGTGCTAAATAAGAGCCAAGTGTCACAATGTATGGTGATGGTTATATTAACGAACTCTATAACTAGGAGCAGCCAGGAAACAAATGAAGTGTCTGGAATCAGTTTTCATTTCAAAGTGCAATCACTTCAAATCAGCTGCAGCATTTTGTACATGGCTTTTGCACCCTGGATGCCATAGCCACTGATTTTTCACACCACTTGAACTGTCTTATTCTGACCTCATGATCTTCCTGCCCACAATTCGTTGCCTCCACCTCCTGTTGTTGATCAATTGCTTAGACCATAAACTCACATGCCCTTGCACACAGGGGCTGCAAGTGCTAATCTTTGATTAACTGCAGCCTAGCTTTTCTCTCTTGCTGTTATTCCATGCCAAAGGGAGGAGCAGATTTCCAGAGGTAGCAGGTATCAAACACTTCAGAGCTGGGAGCTCCATTATTTCAATACTGCAGGTGCATTATTGCTCCTCGAGGCTCATTACTTCCTTCGCCTTCAAGGAAATCAGAGACCTTGAAGGGATCAATAAGTACATTATTACTCTTGTTCAATTACATTCCTGCCTGATTCTGAGCCGTCTGAAGGAAGCCATTCATTGGATTCAGCTTTCACGAGCTGATTGCTACACAGCCAGGCAGCTTAGCTCTGAGGTGGTGCCAGCCATCCCCTCCTTGTACAAGGTACACTGCCTACAAGGGTAATCAGAACATGTCGTTATGTGAAAGGCAGCAATGAATATATTAGGAACAAGGTGCAAAGATGGTAAAACTGCTGAATGTTCTTCTTGACAACCTATGAGCTCTCCAATTGCTCAGCTGTAGAATTGCAGCAGCATTTAGGGCAAGAGAGATTTCACTGCTTATTAGTTGCTTTGTTCAGTACAAAGTTGTCTCTCTAGCTCTTTTTAGAAAGGGATGGATTCCCATTTTCTAAGGCACACTGTTAAACATCTTTGCGTATACACCCTATTTTTATGCCATAACAGAGAGACAAATCTGGAGCTTATTGTGTTATATTTTGTGCCTATACAAGTAAAACTTCTCAAAATAGGAAACCTGTTTATTTTCCAAATTTACTGCACAAAGGGGAAAGCCATGTCACCAAACTACTCATCTACATGTTGGTGACACGAAGCCCAAAGTCCATGTTCTCATCTCAGTTTAATTGGCATTACCCCATTCATTTTCCATCATTGCCCAGCTAACTTTGAGTTTGCAGCTGCGATTTAACCTTTTGCAATCCCTTCTGCCATTAGTGCAGCCACCTGAGACAAGACCGGTGATGAGACTTGGATTCTTTTTTTTTTTTTTTTTTTTTTTTCAGAAAAACAGACTTTATGATTATCTGCAGCCTCTTGCCCCGTCAGAAGCTTTCTGCTGGAGGCACTTTCTTAATCATACAAAGATCTAGATACTAAATCTGACCTGAAAGTCCGCAAAATTTGAAATGAAAATGAGACGCTTATTTTAACAGAGGACAATTAACTATTGGATCTTATTTTGATGGGATGGAAGAAAAATCTCCACTGCTTGAGCCCCTTAATCAAAGTTGGATATCCTTTGTAAAAAGAGTGGTGATAAATCATTAAGCAGCAATCTGAATGAGATTATAAAACCATGCAGAGTATCCACCTAAGATACCTTTCTCCGCACCTGAGCCATTCTGTCTGTTTATTCTTCAGTGGCTCTAACATTCAGAGCACTAATCCATCACACCCTGTCTGAGCTTTACAAATAAGTGAATCCTCCCAAGATTTTGCTTCAAACAAAATTCATTATATGGCATCAGTGCCAATCTGGAGGCTTTTAACAAGATTTCAACAAGCAGGTGTGTGTTTTTCCATTAAGGAAAAATTCAGAGATCAGCAGGCTATAGTCAAGCTACAGCACAGAAAGGGACAAATGCTGCCAGTGTCACATTATCCCCACCAGTTCATTCTTCTGTCGATCTTTTCCCACTCTGGATTTTCTCACTGTCAAGAGACCAGTGCTTCATTTCAGCATCTCAGGGAGAGATGGCCTAAGAATCTGTTTGCTGGATAGACAAAGGGAGAAGTCCCACCTCAAGCAAAGAAAGCTTTGGAGGTATTTTCTAAAGCAGCCTTACGAATTGGGGTAAAACTGCCATTGATATTCAAGAAAATACTTTCCCTTTCTCTTCCTGTTCAGATCTATTTACCCAAGATACAATCTTCAGAATACGACAGGGAAATGGAATCACTCTTCACCTCTTAGGATCATACAGAAATTTACAGCCCAGGTACTCCGGGCTATGGCAAGGAACCAAGACTTGTCCTTGATCTCTCCTAGGTTTTTGGCACTAAAAGTATTAAATTTGTGAGAGGATGTTGGGAAATATTTGGAAGTGTGTTGTGGTTTAACCCCAGCCAGCAACTAAGCACCACGCAGCCACTCGCTCACTCCTCCCCCCTCCCAGTGGGATGGGGAGGAGAATTAGAAAGAAGTAAAACTCATGGGTTGAGATGATAACAGTTTAATAACTAAAGAAAAATAAAATATAATAATAACAATAATAATAAAAGTACAATAAAACCAATAATAATGAAAAGCAGTATAACTTATAAAACAAAAAATAAATAAAACCCAAGAAAAGACAAGTGATACATAATGCAATTGCTCACCACCCGCTGACCAATGCCCAAGCAGTGATCTGCCCCTCCCCGCCAACTCCCCCCCAGCTTTTATACTGAGCATGACAGCCGATGGTACAGAATATTCCTTTGGCTAGTTTGGGTCNATAAAAATCTTATATTTAAATGTAAATTCCTGTATTTCAGTTTCTGCCTGTTGTGTCTTGTTCTGACACTGGACACCACTGAGAAGCATCTGGCTTTGTCTTCTTTACCTCCCCACATCAGGTATTTATGCACATGGATAAGATTCCCCTGACNCTTAACTTAGGATAAGCACTACTTAGCAACAATGAAAATACCAGTGTGTTATCAACATTATTATCATACTAGATCCAAAACACACTGTAGCAACTACTAAGAAGAAAATTAACTCTAACCCAGTTGAAACCAGGACAAAATGGAAGGATCTAGACTGAATACTCTTACCCCTTTTCTGCACCAGCTTTCTATCACAGCTGGACCAACCACTGGACCAAATTACTTTAGTGGACCACTCCTGGTCTATTTTAAGTGAAAAATCTAACAAGACCTAATGCGATACCGTGGGAGACTCAAATATCCCAAAAAGGGGACCAGTTAAAATTCATGATGAAACCTCATTGTTTCTTGCTTCCCCGAAGGAGGACGGAAACCTGGTTTTCCAGCTGCTACATTGCCCAGCCATCAGCACTGAAGCAGAGGACTCCAGAGACTGCAAGATACCAACAGGTAGCTGTTAATCCAGCATGCCACTTGCTGGGTGCCGGTAGGCAACCTGCAAGCAGAGCAGACTCATAAGCAGTTTGCTGAATGGGAAAAAACCCACACCCAAACCTTCCTCAGGATGTTGCAAATGACACAGGTCAGCAATTCCAGTAGGAGGTGTGTTTTTCTCAGCATTTTCTCCACCGCTTCTCCTTACACGTTCAATATTTCCTCGACCATGCTGTATTTCTTGGTTCCCAGAGACTCATTGCTGCCTGTCAGACAGAGGACTGTTTCAAGCTGTATCCTGCCCCACTGCAAGAAAAATCTTGACACTGGCTTTGGCTAACCTGAATTTCCTTTGGGACATCTCTTCCTTGGGTGTTCAGTTTAGCAACTGTTATTTTCTGGACAATCTTATGTTTTATAAATATAAAAAATTACCTTTTAGTAGAGAATGAACAAGGAGAAAGCTACTATCGAGTGCATGAGAATTGCAGCCTTTAGCTAACACAGTTAAAATTTACAGATGAGGCTTTGAAGGAATGACTTGGAACAGGGCCTATCTTCCCTCTGCACAACAAAGACACATTGCAGCATAGGAGCAACGCTCAATGAATGTGTTAATTAATCAATTTTCTTTAGGAAGATATCAGAGAGAATGGTTCCCAGATAATTTGGCTGGACAACTCTTTCTGAGACATAAGAATCAGATGTGATTGACTGGATTAAAGAAGCAAAGGGGTACATACACTTACTGTTCCTGCAAACCACTGCCTAGATTTACCCTTCCCATTTCAAAACACTGCTCTAAAATACCTCTCTGGGGCAGATTCATTTGATGGGGAGAGATTTATGATAGCACTTTCCCACAGCACATACCCATTTCACTCCAAAGTAGCTCCAGTTCTGAGCAGTAATAAAAAGTAAATTACATTTATTAAATCCCTTGATCCCACCTTTAAGGACTGCCAGCAACAGCATTTTCATAAAAGGAAATGTCTCTCTCAGCTCCATATCTTTCCATTTCTGTTGGAATTTAAAGTGGGGAATAATTTCTTAAGAAAAGATTTCTGCCAATGGCTGACATTCATGTTAGGCATGGTTAATATTTAATAAAATGTTGAACACACCATGCTATATTTCGAATACTTCAAAGACTAGATACTAGATTAATATCATATGAGCAAGATTTCAACTTACCAACTCTTCACTGCCATTGCTCCAGAGAGTGTGAACTTTCAAATCGCTTTGTGTTTTGGGGGTATTTTTAGATGTATTCCTATCAGAATAGAGGTGATGTTGGAGGAGATAAAGTCCCAGTCCCTCTGGGAAGCAGGAAGGGTCGAGATGCCAGTCACACACAACACAAACCCTGCACATTAGCTTCACAGTACTTCTTGGCCATCTGTCTACAGCCTTGGAAGGACTCAAGAACATCCATACAGGCCAAGATCAGAGCTTCTGGTGCCCTACCCCAGGGTATGGCAACCACAGGGTAGTTAAAGAGGACTATAAGGACAGGTCATAGAGAAAATGGTTCTTCTCTGATATACCCTCCCATCATCTGTTTTGGTGACTACGCTGATTTTAGGAACTTCTCTACTTGAAGATAGGACCCAAGTCACTGTTGACATACCCCATATGTTTAATAACAGAAAATCCAAGAAACTAATGTGCTTGCTGGATGAGTGCGTCTAGTACACCAGTCCTATGGGGAGCAGTGGATATCAGTGGAAGGATAGGACACAGGAAAGGTGTTTGCTCCTCATTGTTCTCTGCTGTCAGTCCCTCATTTCACCACTTCATCACTTTCCATGACAACTAGAACTTCTTCATGAATAGCCGGAAAATAAGCCCAAGTCAGACCACTGGTTTCTTGCTTGAGCAGCTTGAAACCATTGTGGGTCCTCACCTCCTGCAAGTGGGAACCGGATTCTCAGTGACCATCCCACTGTAGCTCCTCTTCTCCTCCAAGTGGAGGGAGGACTGTGAGATTGCATTGTCACAGTGACATATTCACCACCCAATGAAGCAGCTTTCAGGAGCTGTGCTTGATACTAATTATAAAGTCCTAGCAGAATCTCTGGCCCATTTGGATTCATAGCATCCCACCTTTCCTCTGAAAAAAATCTGATGAGCCCAACTCCTACCAGTGCTTTCTGCTCATTCCTGGTATCACAAATGCCAGTTCTGCTTTTAGACACTTATCGTCATCTTTAAAGTCCTTAGAAAAATGAATCGGACCTCCTCAGCAAGCCCATTTTTCTACTGCAGAGCTGCAACAGCTGTAGTTAACAGAGATGTAAGAACTGAGACTTTGCCAGGATGATGGATGGTTATTGACTCTAGAATTCCCTGAAAGTAGTTGTATGATGCAATTTATGTCCAGCAATGGCAGTACATTTACCAACAGTGATGGAAAGAGACTTACACTCCAAATTTATCCAAGAAAAATATTGTCGTCACAGATAAATTAATTCAGGTTACCAAAAGAATGCAAGGGAAGAGGAGCAGGCTGTGAACAACAGTCCCTCATCCTCAGTGTGTTGCCACAACACTGTGATGATGAATTAAAGGATTATTAATAACAGATACAGAAACAGAAAACCTGTCTCCAGTTCTTAAATTTTACCTATTTTTAAATTAAATCATTCACTAGAATACAATCACCTCCAAACAAAGAGAAGTGTTAGCTTTTTGGACAGTGTTATAGGAATATACATAGACATTTATATAAGAATATGCATATACAGTCTTGAAGACAAAGAAGGAAGAATACCACCCAGCTGTGGAGTTTTTGTTTGTTTATTTGCTTGCTTGGTTTTGGACAGAGTCTTACTGGAATTTGACCAGAAATCATTGTTGATATGCCAGCATTTGTGAAAATACTTCAAAATCTTTTTCAGGTTTCTTCCAAAATAAAGTCTGGCCTGTTAGGCAGTGCCTGTGCTTACACACGGTGGTACTGATTTAGCTGTGACTCCAGGATAAGAGTGCTTCAGGGGCTGAAAGGTTGAACCTGCCATGGATTTACTGAGGGAAAAGCCCTTGGATCATTTATCTCTGAAGATGAAGTACCTTGTATTTTTTGTACACAAGGGAATGTCAAGAGTATTGTTATATTACTATGCTCCTAACCCATTTAATGTCTGACTAAGCAAGAAAAAGAGAAGAAATAAAGCTTTTAGAAATTAAAGAGCGTTAGATGAAACCTTAGTTTTAACAGTCTCCCTCTTTTCATTTACCTGCTTTAATCAGTCCCAGCTCTCTCAGCCTGTCCTCGTATGTCAAAAACTCCCATCCTTTATTCTTCTCCAGTATGACCATATTTAGATAGTTGTGAGTTGCTACCACTGAATCCTGACCCCACCTGCTTGAAGACAAGCCTAAGAGCCACTCAGGGAAGAAGAGGGGATAGAAAGGAAACAGAAAGCAGCTTCAGTTTTTAAGTCTTTCTCCTTGGTAGCTTCACTGTTGGGAAATTGCAAGTACAACACATGGTGTTTGAAGACGTTAAGAAAGCACACTGCATATCAGAAAATGGAAGGCACCTTAGATCACAGAATCATAGAGTATCTCAAGTTGGAAGAGACCTATAAGGATTATAGAGTCTGATGGCTAACCCAAGCTTGTAGAGGCTGTGGTCAGCATGGAAAAGAGGAGACTGAAGGAGCAGTAAGGCAGGCACTCTGCAGAGTGTCTCCAGTAATAGAGTGGTATAGCCGATAGGGTTCAAGTGAGGACCAGGTGTTGAAAGCACTGCTGAAGTACTGCTGGTGGTCAGCATGACAGCAAGATAAATTAAAAAGTGTGTAAAGTAACAGGGCTTACGCATTAAGGACTTCCTCCATGAGTAATGGCAGCAGACATGAGCTTGCTACTGCGTAATAGCTTTACTGCATAATAGCTTTACAGCACAAAAGCTTGTTTCCCACAAACGTCTGCTTTTCTTACAAAGCCAGACGTGCTTTTACCTCTTGACCTGGCTGCCTTTGCTTCAGCACTGGGAAAAAACAGTCCACAGTCAATAAAGATCTGGCATTCCCTTTGGAAAGTATGAAGACAAATTTGCAAAATGGTGTGTTGGAATCTTATACTATTGAAATACATGCAACATCTCCAGAACTGTCAGATTAAATGCTTTCGTAGCATTCAGTTGGCTGAATGCTTCATTTTTCCCCTATTTCATTTTTTTTAATAAATATCCATATTTCCCCTGGACTGCCAAATTATCTTCAGGTAGGTGCACATCATTGGTCTACGTTTTTTCTCATCAGCAGCTCAACACTCAGACAGATGTCTGGGGTCCCTGTCAAACTTCCCTCTCTTCTAGTTGAGAAAAAAAGTCTCTACTATTTAGATATGGAGGATTTATTTTTCTTTTGGGCATCTCTATCACTTTTTTTTCCCACAAGTTCAGCATTTCCAAAATAATTTTAAATAATCTGAAGTGTAATATATGAAATAAGGTGGGCAAGGCACAACGTCTCTTGCTGAGAATCTACGCTGAAGTCCTTGTGCCAGTGGGTTCTTGCACACAATGTATTGCTGGTGAAGAGTCCTGCTTTTGGTGACTGTAGTTGCAATGGATTTGGGAAAAGCTCTGCGTTTGACGTAGCTGAAAACAGGTTCTTGGAGGAAACTTGATTCTACAGGCATCAGTGCCTGAGTTTTAATGCCAAAAAGCATTTTGTAGCTTTTCTCTGTACGATAACTTCGGAGTTATTACTTGAGAGAAAACCCTGGTTTTGTCTCCATTTCCTTGAAGACAAGTTAAGGGAAAAATAGAGCAAGTTTCTGGCCATCTCTTTTCTGACCATCTTCTGATTTGTTAAGCCATCATCTGGTCTTTAATAATCACAAAAAAATTTGAAGAGGTAGAAAAGTATCCTGCTTCACTCCTGTGGTTTTAATTAACAGACAGAGCTAAGATACCCTGAGATCATTTACGCCTGTTCTTCAGCTGAACGAAAACATTGACTAACACAACAATATCTGTCTTCTTTTGGATCCCTGGTTCAAAATGATAGCAAAATACATCAAAACACAATGTGAGGGTATGAGATATCCGTTACTGCAATTACACATGGCAGCCACGTTAATTAGTCATCTCAGCATAGATGGTGGAGAGGTGAGATTATAAATTTAAACTGCCTGGGTCACAACTGTAACAAAGCCAGAATATAAGCCAAAGAGACTTGTGGGAAAGAGATAATATTTTAACTATCTCTATTTTGGAAACGTTCATCAATTGTGAAATGCCATAGGAGTTAAGAAAACATTTTATCTACTAAAACTGATTGAGTGTTGTTTCTCTGTAGAGAGGAAATTCTTGCTTGTTGCTATTTTTTGTTTCTTCAGAAAAATTTTGTCTCCAGAGACTATACCAGGATTCAAGCCCTCTTGAACCATTGCTACTAGCCATAAGCTTGAATATTTTGTTTTGTTTGTTAAGGAATAAACTTGTTATTTTGTCCCAGTTAGTTAAATTAATGTTGCTTTCTGCACTGATCCTCCAAGCCCAGCAGAAAACAAAATATCAGCACTCATTTATTAGAGAAAAAGCATCAGAACTGGAAGCTGGATTTTGCTGGGGTTTTAGCAATACATTTTCTTGCTTTTGCAAAAATAAAAGGAAGTCAACTGACTTACCTGCACCCTGTCTTTTGGTTGCTTTGCAGAAACATCAGTTTATAAACAATTCAAGAAAGTTTGCCTTCATCATGCATCCAGGATGAACAACCTAACCTGCCATAGTTTGATTCCTTTTTCCTGTAAGCATCCATCACCCCTTGACAGGTCAAAAGTTTTAAATTTTTTAAACTATGTTTTTGGTAGATGTGAATGATTTGGTTTCGTTTTCTGGGTACACAGCAAAAACATGGCTTTTGCGAGCTTATCAAAGGAAAGAGGAGTAATATGGGTTGTGGAAACTTTGTCCTCCTCTGCCTTCCAAGCCCCCACTTTTCTTCTCCACCTCCTCTTCTTCACCACAGCCAAACAACAGTGCGTGTCCCCACACATCGCCTGTGACATTGCCACAGCTCTGCTGCCTCTTTGCTGTGGAAAACAGGGTATCTGCTACCACTGAGAGAGGGCTCAGAGCTTTGGCAGTTCCCCAGAATAGATCCCACTCGCTTGCTGCTGTGGTGGGGCAGGAGGTCCAGCTCTCCAGAGCTTTCCATCACAAATTTCCATCCCATTGTGTTGTGCTTTTCTTGCTCCTCTTCTCCAATAGTAGGAGCAGCTCACCTTCAGCTCCTGATCAGGTCTGCCTTTTGCTAAGAAGCCTTGAGTAGTCTTTAATAGCATAAATGGCTTAGAAATTACTCTAAAACACTGTCAAAACTAATAAACAACTGCTCGCACCCACCCCTTATGGAAGACCACAGAGGGGATGTAATTATCAGTTCTGCCACATGTTTGCAAACCCTGGAAAGGAAGGGGTCTGGCTGTCAAGGCACATGATAGGGCTCAGTAAGTCAAATAAGTGCAGCTAGAGGGCCTTCCATGAGCTGGAGGCAGGTCAGCAGCCTTCAATAGCAGAAGGGAGTCTGCCAAAGGGCAGGTGGATCTATGCAACACTGCCTTGACACATGAAAACCCCATTTCCAGCAGCCGGTCTCTGAACACTCACCTCCATCTGTCTCCTTCATGTCTTGGGGCTCTGCTTGCCTTGAGCTTTAAACCTGAGATTTATGCAACCTTAACAGAGTGGAAAAATAGTTAAGAATTGGCCACCTCACTTCGCACTTTTTGCTGTTGGGGGAGCATGGGGGTAGAGGAGTATTGGTTAGTGGTGATGTTATTTTGGCCAAGATAAAACATGTTCCAAATATGAATGCAGAAAAGAATTATAAAGTAACTGGTGCCTATCTCTTCCTCTGTGCAGAGATGCTGCAACACTACTTCTCCCTAAGTGGAGGGAAAGCTGAAGAGAGATGACAAGAATGCAATAAAGGATTTGATATAAAAGTTCCCACACACCCATGGACACAAATCTTGCTCCAGAAAGTCAATGTTTAAATTGAACGTCTAAATGCATGCAGGGTCAGAACGTAAGTTGAACAGGTGGGAATGTGAGGGTGAGTTTTTTGTTTCTGAATGTTTTTTTGCAGTATTTTGTGCTGCACACACAAAACTTGCAGAGACTCTGACTATGCCACTGGCTGGACTTGCAAGAACATAACTGATAGGACTACTCCTTACAGAAATTTCAAACAGTTCAGGCTGTTTTGGGCTCATACTGGCTGTGGTTGGAGGAGAATGCACACAAGTTATTGTAGATAATTTTGTACTAAGGTTAAAAAAAAAGACACTGAACACTGGCCCTTCTTTGTTTGCTCTATTAAGAATTTTTCTTTTGCTCTTCCATAAAAGTAAGCAGACTTCTGTGATTCCACCTTAAAGATATCCAGAGGGAATGGTACCCCAGAAATTTGTCTCCTGAGACAACATCTAACCATTTCAGTAGGAAGTTCATATGAATAATGTCTCAACGAATAGCTTGTNAAACCCTCTATGTAATACCAAAGTCTTACAAGACAGCTGATCACCTTGGCCTGGAAGAGCCAAAATTTAGTTGTCTCTTTTGGCCAGTTTTATTCATAATCATACCTAATCTAAATTTTTCCTCTTCTATCAATTCAAGGTCATAAAAATTCCTCTTGCTCTCCCTTATTTTGTCTTGTTGGTCTAGATAAGGGCTACTTTACAAAACACTCTGTGCCTGTGTATTTACATATAGCTTAACATAATGAGCCACTAATCTTCTTTGAGGCCTCCAAGCAGTATTGAAAAATAGATTTTTGTTAATAATGATAGCACTTACATATTACTGTTGCTGAAATGGCAGTCCTTTCCTTCCTGCTTGCAAATGCTATAGAAGAGTATGTTAGCTGAATTTCAAATGAGTGTGTCAGGAAAACAATATACCAACCACAGCAGAAACTCCCCACTTTAATGAACATGTTCCTTCTTTGAATGAATTCTGGCGGTGCAGATTCCTAAACCAAAATAAAAAAAAAGAAAACATTACCTGCTGGCAACTTCAGCCCAGGGTTGCAGCTGAATTGAGCTGACATAAATCAGGCAAGGAGAGATTCCACCAAGCCTGATAAATCAGAGAATACCTTTGGTGTCTCATCATCTTCGCTGCTAAGTGATGGAAAGGCTGTTCACAAAGGTCCTTGATCCCAAGAGGCAGGATATGCATCACAGGCAGCTGACCTGGGAAAGCTGCCATGACCCCCTTACCGAAGTTGTCCAACTCTGTTGGCCACAAGGATGCACACTCAGGTGTGACATCTTTAGACCAAGTTGGGAACATTTGTCATGCAACAGTTTTCCACCTGTAAGCAACATTTCATGGAAACAGAGACGTGCTGAAACATGTTGAATTCAGTGAAATATTTGATGGGAAAATTGGAGAAACAGGGATTGTTTTGACTTATTTCGTTCTGATGTTGAAATGTTTTGTTTTAGTAAAGCAGAGAGGTTTTGTTTTGACTTTCTTACTCTGTTTTATTTCACCCTAATTTTATATTATGATCCTTTCAATACTGTGTTTATATATTTGTCTATTATAGTAACAGTTCCTTGGGCCATCTGAAAATATGCTGAGATGAAGGAAAATGAGTATATTTCATATTTTCTCTGAATAGTATTGATTACTTCACAACATAATGTTTGTACAATCTCTGATGTTTCTGATGGCTTTTTTTTTTTTCATTTCACTAAGGTTTCATTTTGCTGCAAAAGAAACTTTCAAAATGGCAGCTTTTCCCACTGAAGGGAACATTTATTTACTATCAAAACTAATGTGCTACACTAATGGTGTCTAATCACATTAAGCTGCCAGGACAATTAATTTGCCTGCTGCCTGGCCATGGCTGCCCTTTTTCCTGCTGTTCTACAGAGTCTCATTGTACAACCTTCCCCTTGCACTGGAATAAGTCATCTGGCTTCCTCACAGAGAAAATCAGGTACTGTTTCTCTACAGTGTCCACAGAAGGCAGATTTTGACTCCTAGTTCAATGTGATGGAAAACCATGGCAGCAACCAGGTTAATTTTCATGTTAATCCTTGCAAGAGTGTGCAGGCAACCTAGGAATATCTCCAGAAGGTTGAGCAGCCTGGTTCTGAACAGCCTCCTCATAGGGTTAGTGGATGGTGGCAGTGTACCTCCACCAGTCTTACCCCCGGAGTGTTATCTCATGTTAGCTTTTGGTCCACACAAATCTCAATAATCAGAGCTAGAGAAGATCTGTGCAGTCAGTGTAGTGGGAACAGGATCTTTGCTGAATGTTTGCCTTTGGTATCTGATTCCTGGAAGTCAGGAGAGGCAGCCTAAGTCTCCACCTGGAAGTCTAATGACTAACATACTAAGCTCAAAGCCAGGTCTGTGTATAACACCGTGTCCCATGCTATGTGAACACAGCCCTGGGAACCCTCTTCTTAATTTCTACCTCTGTCCCAGGGCAATAAAACCCCCTCCTATTCTGCATAACCCAACCGGTGCTTTCTAATGCTCTGGGGTGTGATTTTAGGATGCTCTGGTATCCATCTTGATCTTCCTTGTGCTTTCAGATTTATAATCATTTCTCCCCACTTAACTCTTAATATTCTTCATACACACTATGCATGAAAACTCTGCTGTTTTATTCAGGAGCAATTGTCTCTGGCCATACTTCTGCCAAATAAAACACCAGCAGCATAATGATGTTGTTGCATAGCTTCAGTTTTAATGCCCTGACAAGGTTTTTATTACTCCAGATTTTGACTACCATATTTGTATTTCTAGATGCTTTCCTTGTTCTCACTTTTATTTCCACCTCTGTACTGCTGTTGTCTATTGTTACAAGGTTGCCACAGTAACTGCATTCCTCAACACTCCTTATTTGTTCCACACCAATTGTTATATGGACTGTGTTTGTTCCCACTGTTACCGAGATCTTGGTCATTTTTTGTTGAAACTTTCACCCTTATCTTCTCCCCTTTATCAGCGGTTTGGAAGCTTTTGGCTGCATGTCAAGGGGCAAGAAAGAAGAGAGGTACCTCCTCCAAGGCCCCATAGTCACATTTCTAGTTTAAAATATTGCTGGTTTGTGAGGCAGTTGGCTCTTATGTATCATTGTCTGCAGGGCATTAACGTTTCCACAACTTTAACCATCCTCTAAGGAGCAAGGAGACTCCCTCTTCAGCTTGGTGCAAATCACCTCTCTCCACAAAACTGCTCTGAGTGTGACCTATAGCAAACTGCCCACCTCAGTGACTTTGTCTGGTCTCCACATCCCCACGCGCAGCACTGGAAAACCCCAAATCCCACTCCACACCAGTGCACACTTCCTGAAACTGTTAAACGAATTCCTGCAAGCTCTGCAAGGCGATCGCTTTCTCTGTTCAATCTCTATGTTTTGCTGCCCTCTCCTGCTCAGCTAGGAAACCTCTCAACCCTTTCAGATAGGGGACTGCAGAGTACCCCTGGAAATTAAGGCTACCTCTTATGTATGACAGGTCTTGCCAGAGCAGAGCCTCCCTGATGGGAGCAAAGTGGCAGAGGCAGCAAGCAGGTACAGGGTATTAGTGGAGACAGGAATTAACACTTCCCAAGTACCTGCTCTGGAACAAAAAAATAATCATGGAGTGAATGCTCAGCAGAAGAAGCAGTAATGAAATGCTTCTATAGCTTGACCCTAGCTGCAGCACAGATGGGGGCATTTTTCCAATGCCCATGTTTGCCCTCAGAGCAGTGAAGATGTTTCTCTCCGCTTTTCTCCCATCTTGCTCTTTTTCCTTAATTCGCAGGCGCTCAGGCTGTGGTGGTGGGGAGGAGGACAGGGATGCACTGCCAGCATTGCAGCCACCACTGCGGTGGAGCCGCCGACCTCACACTTCGGAGCTCCCAACCGGCCCCCCCAATGTGCTCCACTCCCTGAGCAACAGCAGCAGCAACGTTGGTGACTGCAACCACTTGAAATGGCAACGGGCAGTACTGCCACCCCCTTCACGCAGACCCTGTGCCAGGGAAGCACCTAGCTGCCAAGGCACCTGTTTCAGAAGTGTTATTTCCTACCAAAGTGGGGTTTAGCCTCCCTTTCAGACATGACTGGAGTGATTTCATGGTGCTTCTACTGATTTGTTGATTAATGACCTTGCTGCACTGCAGAACAAAAACCTTCTTAGGGCTGAAATAGAAACCCAGCACCAAGGGCATGAACTGCTACACCACTGCCAAAGCATCAGGAATAGAGCCATTTCCTCCCATTAAAAACTATCAGAGGTAAGAGGAGAGTGGGGCTGGTTTTAGTGGATTCACTCACTTTGTCCCTGAAGGGAAGGCAAATGGTTTCCTCTAACTCATTCCTTGCAATCGGGCACTAGGACATCACATGGCAATGCAGGCAACTGAGTCATCTTCTCCTCTTCCTTCAGTGCTCTTGATTGACACTGCTATTGTACACATTACTGAACCTACAGCTTATTTTAGACACCAAACTGTTTTCCTCACCTGAAAACAGATTGGCAAAAATTTATACATTGCAATATGTGATTTACATTCACAAATTCCTTGTATGATTCGTAACTTTTTTTCTTTTTGGAGCCATGGCAAAAATGCCAAGCAAGATACTACTGACAGCAAAAGACGGAATTAAATTATTTTATTAAATAGCATTCTCCTTCAGCAGTATATCCTATTAGTTTAAATTTTTGGGAAGGCTAACTTGGCTAAACAGTCAATGAAAATATCTACATCTTCTCACTCTGAAAAAAGACCAACTAAACTAATAACTGGTAACACTGAAGGTGTATATCCAACTTCCATTAAGAAGATCAAACAAGGAAAGGTTGCTATCCTACAGAATATAATTCCTAGCTGACTAACACAGCCATCAGATGATGCTTGTTCCACACAAGCAGAGAGGAGAGACTAAGGCCAGGGTGGTACTCTAGATGGTGCACAGATATAGACATGGGTATGAATGTGAAGATTAAAAGAGACATGGAGAAAAAAGCTGAAAGAAGATGACCTTGACAAGTCATCTAATGCAGTATTTATTGGCTTTTGATAGAAGAGTTGGTTGAGCAAGAAAGAATGACACCAGCCAATACCGGATAAAAATAAACACATGGTAAGAGTTGGCAGAAAGCTCTGTTCAAAGCACAAATGGAGGAATATATACTAAGAAGAGGGATATATCCAAGACGGAGATGGTGGACAGGTTACCCACATGCTCTGTGCCCAGGGATGTGCTGCAGGTGAGCTGGAGCAGTCAGTATTGTGGAGAGGACATTACAGAACCTGCCACCAGGCTGCAACCAGGGAAGGACAGACTTCTCTGAACAACCAAACTATTCCCAATCTTTCCCAAGAACACAGTCCCTTATGATGATGTCAATAGCTGGAGTTTCTAGTGCTAAAGGAACTCTCTGTGGAATTTAAAAAAAAAATAAAAAGCCATAAAAGCTGACATCAGGCAGAAAGTGCATAAATAGCTGGGAAAACTACTGACAAAAAAACAGTTTTGTTTTAAATTCAGATACTAACATTTACACTGAATTGTTAAGCCACAGGAGAATGGAATCAACTCAGCCTGTAAAAGCAAAATAGGCCACATTATTAGACAGCACTCTTAAAATAAGTTTTGATGTTCACTTAATTATATCCCCTTGGCTGAGTCAGGAAAACAGAACCTTGCCTTATTATTACCATTTCACATTGTTATGAAGGTCTTTGATTGGCTTCAGTAGATGGTCTTAATGGGATCTGTCAAACAATGGGATAATCCTAATTTAAATGAAAAAGCTATCTCTCCCAAAGGCACATTTTTTTGATAAATGGCTCTTTCATTTAGACACAAGCCTAGCAAGGCATTAAGTCATGTGTTCAAAATATAATGGCTTACATGATTAACACAGAGTTAACACGGGAAAGGTATAATGTACTTAATAAAAATCTCTTTATTCCAAAGAAAGAAAAGCAGGCTGGGTTAGCAAGATTGATATTTACTGCCAGCTCTACAGCAACTACATCCACATGCAGTATAAATTATTATTTAAATTCCACTGCCCTCCAATAAGGTGGGGGTCCAGGGAACTTCGGACAATAAATCATTTAGAGTTGCCTAAAAATGTAATTCTATTGGAAGAAAATTCCTTGATAAGCTTATCAAAATTATTACTAGAATGAGTAATTTTTTCCAACACAGTTAGAATTTGAGCGTAAAATCAATCAATTCGGTGAAAGCAGAAAGGCGCATTTGTCAAAGCAGTATTACCAGCAAGGAGGCATATTATAGCAAAAAGTGCAGAAAACTGCACTTTCTGTGCTCAGAAAAGCTATAATTTGGCAAAGAACTTCAGCATGTGCCTAAATTATGAAGTATATTACATATGATGGAAATCAAGCAGTGAGGTTATTATTCCCCAGAATGGTGTAACTTAATTTCCTCCATTTGGCAATTAACAGAGCATGGGAAAAAATAACTTAGAAATCCAAGAATAAATATATCCAGAGAAGTGGTAATATGGTACAAGAATTGGTACAAGACTTTTGGCTATGATGTCCAAACCTCACAAAGCTTGTACAACTATATCCGTTACTGATTCACCTGCAATTGAACATGCTACAGATCTGCCAATGTACCAGAATGCCTCAGGCCTTTTCGGAAACCCATTCTACATGAGAAACAAGAAAATCCAGAGTTCTGTTATTTATGATTTAAAGCAGAGTCTCTAGAGTTTTGTCAAGGCTCAGAAATGTTCATGCTTCAGGGCACATGGTAACCTTCAACTAACAGAGGTCGGGAGGAGCACCTCCTTGCTGGCATATTATCCCATGATGGCAAGAGTACCTCTAGCATCTCAAGGCATGTGCTACAGGCTACTGTCAAAGACAACTAGCTGACTTGGTCTGGTAATTCCTCTGTTCCTGGTCACCAGGGGCATCTCCATGAAGATCTCAAAGGATATCGGTGATAGGACATCAGCTTGTGGTAGGATCCCTGGAATGGTCCTTGCTTCTTCCCCAGCCAAATGCAACCCATCCACAGGCTCGAGTGCCTCTGTGCAAAGGATGTTGGCTTTCAGGTTAAACCTGAAGGGTGACAGGCAATGTAGCTGTACACTGGGAATTGCAACTAGAACTGGAAATGTGGGGAGGACACCATAATGGAGACAAAACTCAATGAAAGCGATGTGCTTTCAGCCAGAAGGCAAGTGAAGAAAGGAGATTTGGTTTGTATACAGTATTTCTCCTTGTCTTTTCAAGTCAGCCATAGAGCAGACTTATGACTGTCAAGAGTGCTACGCAGAGACCTTTGGACTCAGGTCTCACTGGATATGTGCCTACCATCACATAACCTATCTTCCCAGTCACCGCCAGGGCCCTAGTCACTGATCATCCTCAGATGCGTAAACATCAGTTTGGTCCCAGGCTATTTTGTAATAAACCAGTCAGTCTTCTCCAAAACAACCCCCAGTTTGCCATGGGTAGTTTTTACTCTAAAACCCCTGCTCAGTGAGCAATATAAATGAGATTTCACCAGGTTCAGATCTCCCTGCCTTACAGTGTGTTCAAACAGGGTCCCAGCTGGCTTTGCATCCTCCACAGTGCAGAGCCCAACATAGCGTGGAAGCAATTGGTCTGCTCTAGAGGAGACAAGTCCTGATCACTGTGGAGGAGTAGTGGGCATAACCAATCACAGAACAGGGAAAGGGATGAAAGAATGGCAGTAAGTGGTTGAGAAAACACAGGAGATAATATGATGAAAAGCCCAGACCTTGTAAGTTCTCTATGTTGAGCGTAGTATTCCTACTCAACAAAGTCCCACTGTAAAGCATGCAGTTCCCCGTTACAACCCAGCACTGCAGCCCCTTTTCCCCAGTGTGCTGACATCCTACCTCACCTGCAGAAATGATGGCCAAATATAGCAAAGCTGAATTCTGCAGGGCCAAAATTTCTCCTGGAATGGTTACAGCTATGCTATGCTCCAGTTTGTCCCAGTAGAGCTGTGTGGAGCTTTGACAGAGGAAATGTGGGCCCAGTCCTCGAGAGTTCGTGAACCTTTCAGTAAAACTGGCTCCCATTCCAAAAAATCCTGGGCTGATGTCCAAGAAAAACTCCAGCTCCAAGAACATCCTGCCTTGCCATAGCTCTTCTGTAGCTATCCACCCAGCTCACGCCAAAAAATTCTAGATGCTCTTCTCATCTTTAATTGCACACACAAAAGTCGTAAGGGATCTTGCTACCAGCAAAACAAATGAAAACGGAGAAGCCCGGTGTCTGCTAGAAGGATCCTTTCTCCCCTCTAGTAGCTGGTATAACAAGTGGGTATTAGTTCACATGAAATTACAGCTGCATTCCCATGGAATTATACACTATAGCCACATCTGTTCTTGCACTGAGCATCGAGGAAGAGGGAAGGAGAAGCTGTTATGCTTTTCCTCCCATTCTGCAAGCAGGAGGGCATTTAGCTTTTCATATTTGTTAACCTACTCTGGGAAAGTGACATTCAAACACATGGCATGAACCCAGGGAGCCGCAAATAGAAAAAGAGATTTGATGGTGTATGCCCTTGCAGACAATAGCTGTATGCAGGCATTGTTAGAACAGGCACAGCCAGCCTGTGGCTGCCAGACTTCATTTGCTCCCCATGCAGTCCAGAAATGGCTCTCGTGTTACGTCCCTGGCCCTGCAGCAGTGCCGAACTGCCAGGACCTCCTAGGGTATCTGAACCCTTGGTCACTGCAGAAGTTAAGCAGAAGGGATGCACAACCCAACCTCTCCAGGTGGCTGCTGGGACTCTGTGACGTAGCCCAGCCAACGCCCCCTGATGTCACTCTGTTGTGTCCTGTCCTGCCCATGGACTATCCCTGGAGCGGTTCCAGCTCTCCAGATCTGTGTGAAATATCCACATTTTTCAACTCACAGCCATACAGAGTGTCTGATATGCTGCAGGTAGGAGCAGGAAGGCTTCTACCCTTGAATGACAGTGTGCGCCCAAAGTCTGGAGTCTCCTTTCAGCTGTGCCTCTTTCAGGAAGAGATGAGGCATACTCAGGGGACTTAAGACACCCACCATGCAACAGTAAAGGGCAGAGTGCTCTGTGCCAGGTTTTGAACTTCTTTCAACCACAGGGCACAGCAAGTAGCTCAGGGGTTTATAAAGCACTGGCACATCAAAGAAACAACTGTGGATTTTTCCAGGTATAGTCAGACAAGGTTAGACAGGGCTAGACAAGTATGCTGCTATTGTTTGCACTGCATTCCTGGCTATTGCATGCTCAATGAACAATGAAACTCTGCCCCTGACGGATAAGGCATCAGCCTCTGTAGCAGGGGATTGTGGGTTCAAGTCCCATCTGGGTCGCCCGTGATCATCTTTGAATCTCCGACTTTCATTATTCATTAATGAAAACATTCTTGGCAAGTGCTTTCGCTCTAGTCCTTCTTGCACTGGTCCAAGAATTTCACGCCTAGTGGCACAATACGAATGCCCCCAGCTGTTCCTCTTAATTATGGCCCTGTTTCCAAAAACCAACAAAACAGAACCCTAGCTGCAGTATGCCGGCGGCCGGCCTGTTCTGAACACTCCACTTTTCTCAAAGTAAATGCTTCAGGCCCTGTGAGACACTCAGCTAAGAGCATCGAGTGGGTGCTGAGAGGCAGGGGCTGGGACAGGCCTTGCAGCAGACCGCCAGCTCAATCCCAAGATGCAACTACAATTGGATATATGTACTAAGTGATGTATGTACTAAGTGGGTAGGACAGCACTGGAACAGCTTAGCACAACATCACTATACAGCCTATACCACTGACATTGATTTTCCTTTCAATCAAAAAGAAACACAGGAATCTGTTTCTGCCACTGCCACTTCCAGGAATTTCCAATCATCCATGCAGAGAAGCTTGTTATCATCACTTTGCAAATTATAAAGGAAGCAAAAATCCTTCTGCTGATTTGACACGCAATGCCATCCCTCTGAGGAGCAGGTTCAGGTCTTCGTGCCACCTCCCATTCCCTCTACAGCTCTGAGAAAGTTGCTTGATCTCTCTGTGTCCTTCAGACCTGCCTCTATAAAATGAAGTTAATGCTGCTGACCCAGAAGGCTGTTGTAAGGAGAAAGGTCTTCACTTATCTCTTGTACCACACAGAAGGAACCAAGAGAGAGGTTAAGGAGAGGGGATTTATTTTCAGCTCTGCTTCTTAATTGAATAAGCTGCTATTTGCAAGTAATTGGGGGAAAACACTCAAGTGTCTGTGAGTGGGGTGAAAGAGGAGAATTCCTCTAATTTACATTTCGTTGCTGAGATAAATATGCTTTTCTCTTTCTTATCAAATAGCCATGAATGGTGGCCAAACTGTGTAAAACCAATCTGTCCTGGGTATGGATAGATAGCATGTATGCTTAGCACTGGCAGTACAAATTATTAATGAGACTTTCCTTAATGGTGATGCGCTTTAGCTACAGTTTTCACCTAATACTTAAACTAGTGGGTAGCTAAAGCCTGGAAGTTTCACCTGTTTGTTTCATGAAAAAAGCTTTCTCCCTCCACCCTCCCACCCAGTCTCACTTACAAACTCCAGTTCTGCTGCAGATTTACCCAGTAGTGGAATTGGGAGAGGTTTAAGCCTGTTTACAGCCCTGATACCAAGATCCAGAGGAGTCTATACAAACTGCAAGATGAAGAGCAGGTCTGATCATGAACACGATCTGGCCAAGTCTACACTGGAGGTGGTTAGACTGACTGTAGCCCAGACTCAAAGCAAACACATGGTGACTACAGAAAGCCAAGCTCAGATACCTTTCCACAGACTGCACTTTGCCGTGCTTCAGCTGCCCATGCTGCATGAACAGGCACTTGGACCTCACATACTCCTCAACCTATGTCAGACCATTTGTATTTCAGCATTCACGTAGGCAATGTAAACAGTGCTTGATTGAGGTTGGACCCACATGCATGCTGAACTAGCCATGTGAGCAGACCCTTGGTGATTGCATATAGGTTTTGATCAGGCTCTATCAAAACCAGCCTGGAATAAAAGAAAACCTAAAGCCTTCCCAGTCACCTGACATCACAGGTAGCACTCGGATTTAGGATATCCACATGTAGGTGTTAGCATGTACCTGTGTGCTAGTGTCTGAGCTCCCATTAAAACCAACAGACACTATGGGCAGCACTCAGTTGCTTCAACAGAGTTCTCTAGTGCCATTTTAGACACCCTAGGCAATCCTATCTGGCTCCAACTACAGCTTCAGCCAGGCACAGCTGTCCTGTATGGCCTCTGTTCTCTCTGCCAACCCCATGCAAATACTTTGGGTGCCATGGGCTATGTCAAATGGCACTACAAGCCCGTAAAAAACAAGTTCTTCCACTGCTGAACAGTACCAGCTGATCACGGAGAATGATTCACTCTAATGCAGATGCCTTTAGGCTATCGATCCAGGAAGGGGTCGGTCACTCATAAGTCCTGTGCTATTTCTACCTGGCCCATAGAGATTTTTGGATGCCATCAGGCATCTCAGATAGCACTGGGCATCTGTGTTTGGCAAACGAATCCTACCTTTGCGCTGTCATTTGCACTAGCAAAAAAATAACGTAAAATGCTTCCAAAAAGGAATCATACTCAGTGTCAATGTAAATGATCTCATGAGGTATAATGCAGTTGGTAAACAAATCCATCCTTTTGGGTCAGTTATTGTTTCTTTTCTCTGAGTAAAATTCCTACCTGACATTTTAAGCTTGCAAGTCGTATTAAATAATAGCATCTCACTTAACTCATTTTACAATTATATTGCCTCTCACATGTGTTTGCTGCATAAGATGCTAACTGCGCTCCTTGCCAATAAGCTGTCCAGAGAAGCAGAACAACATTAATGATCAGGAAAAACAAAAGCTAGTCAATAATAACCTCAGTGGTAATTTCATGATGAGAAATTCACTCGTGCCCTTATTTGTGCCTGGGAGCTCTCGTTGTTCTTATTATGAATCCTCAGGCATGAAAAGTGGATGTGATTTCTAATTTAAATAGAGTTTGTATAACCCTCCAAAAATGAATCTTCCAGAAATTATTAAGCAGGGCTCTAACATTGCATTTTGAAGAGTGCTGCATGTTCTGAATACTGTTGTAGGTGCATAATTGAATGACGGAGACAAGCACCACTGCCCTTCATGGGACAGAAATGGGACCCCTTAACCATGCCTCATATATTTCATATAGCTACATGCTAACACAGGGTGGATAGAGAATTTGTGCTCCTGGAGCAAAAGCAGGGGGAGTTTTCCCTGAGGTATCCCAAGATGTCATCATGGCAGTGAGCTGCTGACCTATAAAGGATTGAAGGGATGCCAATGACACTGATGTTTGGTGGGATGTGCTGTAGTGTAGATCATGCCTCGTCCTGAATGTCTGAACATCTGGAAAAGAGTGCAACACCCATAAACCTAGAAACTTTTGCCAACCTGTAGCATTGACACTTAGACATGAGCCTCACCAATGAATAAAAGGAGTTTGCTTCACTGTTGCAAGTTACCAAAAGACATTTCTTTCTCTGACATTACCTTTCAAACCCTGCTACAGAGCTCACGTGGACACTCATCTTGGTACCCTTCAGCTACCACAAAGCAATGTGGTATCTCTCTCACTTATCAGAGAATCAATAAGGCACCAACACCCCTGTTCGAAGGACTCCCACACCCTTAGATATGGCATAAAATATGAGCTAGCTTGATCACTTGATAAGGCTAAAGCAGGAAATAACATTTTTATTTGAAGATAGACTTACATCACTGGGCTAGAGTTACGGGAAACTATGATGTCAGATTTTATTACAGTTTTGCAGAACAAAGATCTTCCTTAGCTGTAGCAGTATCTCAGATAGTTTCTGTCTCTTCTCCTAAGTGAGGTGGAATCTCCATCATGGATTTTCTGTTGCTTACACTGTCTAAAGCAATTTGAATGTCAAATATAAATTTTGAAAGTGTCTTTTACATCCTTCCTAGCCCCTGCCCTTTGGCGACAAGGAAAGATGTGTGATTTAAAATTAGTGTTGCCCAGCCTTGCTTACCTCCTCCTCATGATCATTTCCTTCCTATTTCCTACCATCAGTACTGCATTTGTACCTGACTTAGCACGTGTCTGGCCTCAAGCTCGTGTCTGCCACAGCTGCCTAAAAACACATTTGTAAAACTCCTGAATGTTATAAGAACTATTAAACATAATTTCTTGCTACAGTCATAATTATCTTCTCTCTGTGACAATACCACACATAGTACCCGTCAGGAGCAAGGTGATTAAACTGTGTCATACTCCACACCTCATGCACAATGACTGGGAGCACTTTCTACAATGGTTGTCTTATTAATTGTCCCTTGAGTATAAAACAGTGATGCAGTGCTGCCGTTTGTGCCAGTTTCTGCCCGTCAGACACTCTGTGACAACTCTGCATCACTCATTGAATTTTCTGCTGGCAGAGCTGGCATTAGCACGAAGGCAGATCTCAGTAAGCAAAACCCACCCTGACGAGCTCTTCTGGAGATCAGCATTACCTTCCCAAAGAGCAGGCCCCTCCCGAACTGGACGTGCTCAACACAAGATGCCCCCCAGTGCTGCACACAGCCCTGCCTCCATACCTGGGTCACACACACTGTGGTGCCATCACACCTCCTCCTCTTGCATGACCGTCAACAGGTCCTCGCGTGCAGCAGTCAGCTACACTTGGGGGTCGTGAACTGGGGGCATGCCAGGGTAGGGAGTGATGGGTGCTTCTCTCCTTTCCTGCCTCCCCTCTCAGTCAATTCATTTATTTAGCTTCAGGAAGGCCATGTACATATTTTTGGTATATTTGATTTTTTTCCAAAATAACTCGGCTTACTCCTACAGGGTGGACGAGGACAGAGGGATTTGGGCCATCCCTATAGCAGGGGAGCTATGCTTGGGAAAGCAGAGTCTCTGCAAAGGATTTTGAGATCACAGCAACCTTCCACAGCTAAATAAATCCTTAGGTGCATGAAGAAGTAAGCAGGACTACGGAGTGGTTTTAACCTCTGTACTGCAATCCCATGTACAGTTTTGGGTCAAGTAGGCTGGCAAATATCTAAAAGCCTACATTAAACACTATTCACACCATTTAAGAACTATGGAAAGGGACTTTGTGAAGGATTTTGAGGAACTTATCACACAGAAGATGAGGCTGATCTGATTCTCGTAAAGAAAAATGTAGTTATTAATGAGTTATTTCACAAAGAAATGGCAATAAGCTGGATTGTCAGTCAATATACCATTTGCTCTTTCAACCTTGACTCTAGAATTTAAGCAAAATTATTACCCAAAGAACCAGTGTACCTTCATTTAAAAATTAAAACAAATCCTCTAATATGTTTTCACCAGCAAAAAATATGTTTAAACAGTACTCTTCTGATCCTGTGGCAGCATTCAGAGCTTTGACATGGCAGAAATAACTGCAGAGCAAGACAGTGATGGAGAGTCAGGACCCTCATGGTGAAAGGTTTGAAAACTACCTCTGAGATTCAGAAGGGTGAGCAGGTCTCCAGCATATGGCTGAAGTAATTGCTCTCAGTTCCTTGCTCCACAGAGCAGCTCAGGATACCGAGCACGGCCTCTTAACACAGCAGGGGAGAAGTCAGAGAATAAAGACTGTGTTCCTCTTTTATCTCAGAAAGTAAGAACACGTGATTTGCAGAGTCAGCGTCAAATGGGCATCAAGTGACATAAAACCAGGTCATTTCCAGACCCATCTGTGTGTTATGCTGGAGGTTAAGGTGAACTTGAGGGAGTGCTGGCTGATGGGCATGAAAAAAACCAGCTTGAAATCAAAGGCCCAGTATTGTTGAATTTCTCTGTCCCGGGACAAGACAGTTCCTGGCAGCAAGAAATCTTTCTAGTGTGCTAGCTCATGAATTAACCCCTTCCTCTGGAAATCATTTTGTGTTATAACATAGGTGAAAAATTATCAATTCAATAGCTGGGGTGATGCCAAAATTCACCTTAATGACAGGGGAAAAATAATCAGAAAAGAATTATTATCTCCACCATATACAGAGGGAAATTGTGGCAAGGAAAGGGACTGCTGGAGCTCAGAGGGGCAGGAGCTGGAGCCCCAGGTTTTCGTGGCTGGCAGTTTCTCTGAGTGCCTGTGCATCTTTTGTGGCCCAGAAGCTTATGGTATATACTAAATTTCCAAGCAAAAATAACAGAAGCAGTTAAGAGTCTTTCATTAAAATGGCTCAAAGAGGGGACAGAGCCCAGAGATCTGAGCTTTCAAATTTGCAAAAAAAGTATCTCTTCAGCAAACTTAAATCCCCCTTTCTTCTCTCTCCCCTCTCTGCTCCCCACCTCCTCCAGTGAACAACTTACCAAGACCCCATAAAGTGAAGTGAAAATGCCATGTTTAAGCAGATTAATGTGGGCCAGTGCCAGGGGTGTGGAGGTCACCTCTGAAGATTGCACTTTTATAGATGGCAATTCATTGCTTCAACACTGGAGCACTTTTGCCAATTCGCAAAGGCCTGCGAGCAAAGTCTGTTCTTTAGATTTCACCTACCACACCACATGCAATAGGACTCATATCTAAAGAGTTTTGGGTGCATACTGGGGTGTGAGGAGTGGCAGGAGCTACTTCTCTCCAACTGCAACCACATTCAGTGTAATTTGATACTAAAGCCTTCCTCCCCATCTAAGTCATCCTCTCTGCACTGAGGGTCATACAAGTCACAGCCATTGACTACACTATAGGAAGTCCAGCAAATTAGGGAGAGAAAACTCGCAATTAAATACACAAAGAGATCATTAAGTTACTCATGAGTCAGAGCCAGGAAGAGTTAATACAGCAGCAGCAAAAACTCTGGGTGCAGGTTAATGAATTCCTATTTGACAGGCTCCTCCAGTTGGAGCATACCAGCATGTCTCAGAAAGGACCTGGGCAGGACAACACTTACCAGGTGAGTACAATGGAGTTATGAGGCTCTGCAACATGTTTTGATCCTGGATGAACATCAAACTCTTATTCCCATGAGGCAGTATGGACCTACTCCACATTAAGATAGTATATTCTTCCCTGCAGAGCTAGGCTTGCTGCAACCAAAAGCTCCTTTCTGCTGCAGCTCTGTGGTTGCTCATTGTCCCTGGCCACTAGGATGTTCCGGGGCGCCAAAGTGTCCCATACACTCCAGGGCGGAACAGCAGGGACTTAACAAGTAAAGGAAGACTCCAGTCCCCCTGCCTATCCCCTCAGGCTTCACCTCTCCCTGCTCAATGCCAGAGAGTCGCAGCCATGCAATCTACTGCACTGTGCATCAGTCAGTCATCCAAAAGACATGGCACAGGAGAAGAAGGGGAGACAAGGACATACACAGCCACTGTGTCCCTCTCCCCCCACCACGTCCTCCCTTCCAAGCTGGGGGTTTCTGAAAGCTCAGTGGGTGTAACCAGGCGATAAGACTTTGCAGACAAGTTTTCCTATATGTGGGCTCAGGTGCTGGGGTTAGATGGCCATTGGATGGGAACCATACAACATACACGCTTTTGTGTTCTCATTCACCATGTCTCTCTGTTTCTGCCATGCTGCAATGGCTGTCCCACAGCAGTTTCCACAGATGTAGGAGTGGGCTGGGGGAAGTCAGAGATGAATCTTGGATTTCTACCTCTAAGTGTCTAGTTCTGTCCTTCTCTGATGAAAGATTAGTGCTTCACTGCACGACAGCAACTTATGTTGTTATTTCCAGTCCCCTCATCTCCATCACTGCTGGGAAATGCCTTATTTTGGTTGCTCTTATTTTAACTCCTTTCAGAACATTTTGAAGGAGCAGTTTCTCTACTAACTTGGAGCAACATGTGCCATGCTACCTACCAGGGTCTCCCTTCTTCCTACTTACCCCCTCACAGCCACGGTTGGACTGGACACATAGCCAGCACAAGGTCTCTGAGCACTGCCATCCTGCATGGTCTTAGTCCTCCTCTGCCCCATTACACCACGGCTGAGTTTACTTTTATTGTGTGCCACCACACAGGTTCTGTACCTCTAAAGGTAGCTCTGTTCTTCTCTTTCAAAGACAACTTTGAGGCACCCACCCCCAGGATCAGGAAAGCATAGATATGGTATGGCAGAGGAACCCCTAAAACTGGGAGTTTACTTGGGTACACTAGGGCAGTCTGGATAAAGCATCTTATCACCATACTATTACTACAGTCCATCTTCTGTGATACTAATGCACCATACAGTCTCAGTGGAAATGTAGTACCATGCTAGAAACCACAGTGTTCACAAACCGTGGACATAAGTAATGTCCTCTCTACCATCTCCTATGAGGAGATCAGTGGCCCATTTAAAAGTTCAGACTGATGAGAGAGCCAGGAAGCTAAAAAAGGCACAATAGTCCTCACACACTCAAATCCCCTGCTCCAAGAAGAGCAACTGTAGTGCCTGCAGTCTCTTGGGCTGTGGCTGACTCCTGTCAAGCACTGGGGTGGGTGTCACCCATCAGCCCCCTGGGGCTGACTCCCCACTGCTCTGCACTGGGAAGACAGCCTGTACCTCCAGGGTCTGAGGTCCAGCTCCCACAGCTAGATATCTCCATCCTTCCAGCCCAGTGCTCAGACTTACCCAAGCTCCGCTGACAGCAACAGCAAGTAAAACAACCCAGGGAGAGATGGATATGCCTTCATTACAGAGTCAGATCAACCTCACACTTTGTGGGATTGATCTGGATGTCTCTCCCTCTTCATCTCCAAAACAACATGCTGAACTTCTTCCCTTATACAGCAAAAATAACAATACCAGATGTCTTCTTCATACTCTCTCTGTTATATTTTGCCTGAACAGGCATGACTAGTACATTAGGTAGATGCATAAGGGAGAAATTCTTCCATGAGTTATTTAAAGAAAAATCATATGCCTTTCCCTTTCATGTTGATTAAAGGTTTGTATTTTTTTATTGGATCATAGATCAACTACTGGGGTGGAAATCTATATCAAAGATAGTTTATGTTATCATTGCAAAGGTTTATTTGGCAAATAAAGCTAATTTGCAAATTAAAGGAGGAAAAGGAGAGCACGTTCCCTTTTACTGGGCAATAAACTGGGGGTAGTGAGTTAATAAAACAGAAAAATGGCTATCATGGTGGAAAGAGATGCTTTTTGTCAGCTTCCCACCTTCAACTCAGAGAAAGGCAGGGCTCTGCATTGCTAGGTATCCAGAACTCACCCAGGGATGGTGAATGTCTGCATACTTTCCATGTGTCTCCTCTTGAACATGTCCAACAAGCCTTGCAACCACAGAGCACCGTCAGCAAGCATCCCCTGTTTGCTACTCATCGCATCCATCTTGCAGCTGCTGTGCTGTTCTCCATCCCTTAAGCACTGTGAGCCATAACCAACAGCCGGTAAAGAAGCAAAAGGAGCTTGTGGCTGCTGGTTAGCAGTGAAACCTGCTGGTTAAGAAAATAGGCTCTGGGAAACAAGCGAAAACAGGAATCAACCTGGCAGCCACTCATACACACACACAGTGTTGTGAAACTGGAGGGGCAGAGATCTTCCCGGGGAAGGAGAGGGATGTGTAGGACCAGCCTGAGAGCCCCTATGCACCAGAGAGGTACACATCAAAGGAGGTCCCCTAAGAATAGGTCAACCTGTCCGCTGTGGGTAAGTGATCATACACCCTATCAATCAGCAAGTCTTCCTGCAGGGGCAGGCTCCCAGCAAAGGATGTAAATGCCAGGCACTGCGCGGGCGAAACTCTGCCCTTCGCTCCAGGTCTTTGGGTTCGGCCACAAACGACAGCGAGTGCAAGGGCGGGCAGATCCGAGATGCAGTTTCACATGACCTTCCTCCCTGAACCAAAACTGCTGACGTCCACCCGGCCCCGTTTCTGGGCACAGATCCAGGGTCTGCCTGTGAAAGTTTGTCCCCCTTCCAAAACATCTTAGCTGGAAACGCTGAATCCCTGAACCTGCTCCGAGAATAACCCTGGACTGCAGTTCACCTGCATGCAAACACAGCCTTGGTCTGCCTGCTGCACAGGTCTCCAGCAACAACCTGAAAACACCCACCGTTACACCTCTGAAACAGGGGTGTGGAGACAAAAAGCATCTTGCAGATTCACTAGGGCGATACATAAATGAGCCTGGAAGTTAAGCACTGGCATCCTCAGTTTGTAGCCAAAATCCTGACTGTCCTACACACACTACCTGGCTTGCTGCCCTGTGTGCACCACCACTTTGGTATCTCCATCCTTCTGCCTCCTCCTTCACAAGCGCAGAAAAGGCCAGACCTCAGCTGCGCAGGTTACAATAGAAAGACTGGAAAGGAGCTGTTGTTTTTTTCTTTTTTTTTGTTTTCTCTTGTGTTCCTCTCACTTTCCACCTAAAATAAGTAAGGAAATTATTCCTTTGAGAGGTGCCCTTATCTTTAACAAGATACCTGGATTTCCATATCAAGGGGCTGGCTCTAATTTCTAGGAGATAATAAAAAAAATGCCCCAGGGAATTCTGATTTACATTCAGCAGCTTTTGAGAAACCTATTGATAAAAACTAGGAAATATTGGAGGAAGAATTGGACAGATTGTGTCTGAGGATTATCTCTACAGCCAAATAGGTGTGAAAAAATAAATAAAAGCAATAAAGGCCATTCCATCAAAACAGAGATATAGACAGGCTCCTTTTGCAGTAAGAAAAGCAGTTACTGTAGTTCTTACTCTCCAAAAAGAAGAACAAAGAAGAGCTCAAACCCATAAACTAGGAAGTCAGCATGATTAAAACAATCTATAAACATGAAGCAGTCAAAATAAGCATGTAATTAGGACAGTGAAGGAGAAAAAACCCCAAATACTAAATTGCAAAATAACACTGCAAAATAACATTTTAAATAGCAATTTAACCTCTCTCTACTTATAGGCTGGAAGGAAACAAGCTTAAAGAAACCTGATAAGCAGATAACTGCATTATACCGATTCATTCCTCCCTCCAACACAGCTCCTTTAATGGGACCTTTGTGCATTGGAGAGGGGTGGAGAGCTGGCTGCCATTCCTCTGATAACAGTTCAAATCCTCTTCTCAATGAGAAGTTTAATCCCAGATCTGTTCAAAGGACCACAGGCCAAGAAATGGGCCGGAGTAGCTTCTGTGCAGTGTTGTGCCCCAACTCTGCCAAGCCTGGTGGCCACCAGCTGGCACGTGGCTGAACATCTCTGTGAGAAACAATGACTCTTTTGGTCCCTGTCATTCAGATGCTTTAAGTCACCTCCTGCTCCAAGCCAGGGATAACAGCAGAAGCGGCTCCTGCCAACACCAACCAGCAGCTCTTGCCCAGGTGTTGCTTCAAATCTGGAAGCATGGTCCCTTTGCAAAAGGTCTGCTCAGAGCTGCTGTCCCACTTCAGGAGCCCCTCCTGTCTTTTCATACCCCACTTCTTCACCCTCTCAGCTGCACCTTGCAGGAATCTCTCAGGCTCTCAGGAAAGGTCTAAGCTGTTTTATAATGTAAAGGGAGGCACAGCCAGGCTGTGAGGCACACGCCTTGTGAAAGTATTTTGGTGGCTTTAGACAAGTGCCAGCCTTCTTTGGTTCTGCTTTTCTCTCAAATTTATTTGCAAACATTCAGGGGTGCAGGGGCCTGGGTTTAGCATTTTCTGTTCACATATGCCTGTACAAATGATAGCCCTGGTGGGAACTGTTGCTGGCCCCCCATGGCATGCCACAAACGTGTGCAAACAGCACCAGTCTTGTTACAGAGGTAAGGAAGGCAGCAAATGGTAAGAAGCCCAGAAAGAGGGTGCTCTTCTCCTCCCGTATGGAGCTGCAAGTAGCTTCTGCAAGGTTAAAACAGTTTCTAGGGGAGATTTCCTGGGAGAAATGCAGTTTCTTGGGCCATAACTTTGTCCCTGGAAAGACCAGTCTAGTCTGGGAGCTTCCTAGTGTTTGTGGGTAGAGGTGAAGATCATCACAGTGCAAAAGGTCTGAATGCCACTTAGCTCCTATGCAAGCCCTCAAATGGCTAAATTTCTAACTGAACTTTCATACTTGTTTACATAGATAGTGACAGCCTGGACACTTATAACCTTTGTTCACCCACAAATCAGGTACCATTTAGGGCAGAAAAGCAGTATTTTCCCCACATCAGCCCTGTGGCTCAGCCCTGGAAGAAGGAAGAGATTCAGATGACAGGTCTTCCCAGGTGTTCATCTATTGCAGAGCATCACAGTAGCAGCTCTTTCTGACCCTCCTGGCCAGGGCCCACGCAGTCCGAACTCACCATGCTCAGCAGACAAATAGCAACTGTCCCCATCAGGTCCACGCTCCTAACAGGTGGCATCAGCAAAGAGCAAAGGGATCGCGTCAGGGAGGTGAGTGCAGGGCAGTGGTACATCAACACTGTCACACGATATGTGACAAGGAGAGCTGGGATAAGAGCTCCAGGTAACGAGTGGATAACAAGGGACAAGGAGAACAAAGATATCTTACATCTGCTCTGCAGCAAGTGTCGGAAACATGGGAAAACACAGAGGGAGGCATGTCCAGGAAGGACTGCTGGTACTCCAGAGAGGTAAGGTGGTGGTGTTGACTGAGGGCTGAGGATGGAGGCAGATGGGAGCTGTCACATCACAGCCATGAGCTGTGACCTCTTCCTGGCTGAGCTCTGGATGGGCAGATACCAAAGTACCTGGGATGGACCAGGAAAATGACCCCAACTCCAGCCAGAAACTTCAATGGGAAGGGAGGGGAAAGGAGCAGAGGAAATAGGATGTTTTGAAGGCAGGAGAAGCACCATCTCTTGAGAAGCTAGGGATGTGCCTGCTCTACAGCTGGATGGCTCTGCATGTTCCTTGTCTTCCCTCAGGATCTTATCAGTGCTAACAGGACCCTCACAACTCCCCATGAGGCCAAAGCAGAGAATTCAGGCCTGAGATCACAATTTGGGGATGTACTGTGAAGACATTCAGGTCTGCAAAGAAAATAAAACAATTGACTCCTTGCTTGGCCTTGATTTTTCTGGAGGAGGCAGCTGTTTGATTCAAGGATTTTGGCAGATACTTACACACCAGCGATATGAAGACCACAGAAAGGAGAGAGCAGAGAGACAGATATCTACACTGAATCCTAAGTGTATTTGCTTGAGGAGGGGTGTTGCATGTATAATAATTTCAGCAAAATTCCATAGCCTGTTAATTAACTGAGAAACTAATTTTCTGGAAAAACTTTTACAATTTTGGAAATAAGTAGCAGCCCTGTTAAAGGCCAATTGTTTGGTAAACAAGCCCAGGTCAGTGGAAATTTTGCAGCTGACCATATGAAACCTAGGATTTATGTTTTATTAATGATCAGCAATGTCATATTTATCAGCTTATGGGCCAAGAAAGAAATAAACTGGTAGAAACTGGAACCTGTGCTAGGCTGTGCTGACTTCTCCCACCATGGTGACTGGCACTCAGAGGCACTGCAGTCATCTCCAGACAGTGAAAAATCCTGAGTCAGGCCTTAAAACTCACATGCCTTGCTTGAAAACCCACGAGAGAATTTGACATTTATGAATAATAACAGCAGCAGCAGCAACAACCTTGGCGTCTTACCCTTGGCTTTCTGTTGTATTTCCAGCTTGTGTTTCTCAGCTAGAATTTACTTTTTGATCATGAAGCCCGAGAATATCATGTGTTAGAGGGTCCTAGGAGATGGATGTGTCAGAAAAACCTCATATATTGCAAAACTAACAGTAAAATTACACAACAGTGTTGTGCCTGGCATCTTTACAAAGCAGGCATATATGTATTTCCTTCACTTGCCTAGACAAATCTACCAAACATCTGTCCTCTCCAGCAACTAAGGGACTTTATGGGACAGTAAAAGCCCAGTGAATAAACTCAGATAAGGAGCAATAAATGACTGGCTTGAAAAAAAACTTGTCTTGCAAAATATTGGAGCTGCTTAAAAACCATCAGGGAAGAATTAAGCAGCTTTATAGCTGATTTCAGTCAGCAGGCTCTGAGAGAACAGGGGTTTGCGTCCCAATGACTTTCTGCACATGAAGCATTTTTAGCCCCCTCTTTTTGTGTGTGTGCATTTGGACATTTTTAGTTGTAACCTTTCCTCAGTTTCTTCAGTTTTGCCTTGAAAAGGCGGAATAAAGAGCAGCAACGGGAAAGCCAAAAATATCCTTGATTTTCATTTTCCAAAAATGGCCAGTTTGGAGGAAAAAAAAATGTTTTGTGTGGTGGGTTAAGGCAAATGCTCCATTTTGAGAAAAAAAGAAAAAAAAAGCTGTTTCCA
The DNA here is from genome assembly GCA_013401275.1 of Pandion haliaetus. Classification (NCBI taxonomy): domain Eukaryota; kingdom Metazoa; phylum Chordata; class Aves; order Accipitriformes; family Pandionidae; genus Pandion; species Pandion haliaetus. Next base: position 235,860 of record VYZV01008305.1, on the reverse strand, counting down.
ATCCAAAAAAGCCTTCCGGCACTAGGAAATATGTGATTTGAATGTGCTTCAGTGGACTTAGGACAAAGGGAGAAGCAGTGGGCATGTTCAGGACTGCAGTCACAGTGCTGGCCTCTGTCCCCATCTCCGTCCCTTCTGCAACAACCTTAAATCTGCTGCCTCAGTATCCCTGTGTGTAAAACACACTAAAAATAGCAACTCTCCTCCCAAAGGAAGCTCTGAGGAATAATTAACTAATGCTTGCAAAGTGCCAGCAAGCACTAATTACTATCATTATGCAGGAGAGGAACAGTCGGGGTTTGCTTTGGTCCTAATGGTGCTTGTTTTCCTGGGCTCAACGAGCCACTGCATCAATGAACCACTGATGGGGCTGTAAGTGGCTCCCCAAGGTGCTGCAGCAGTTTCTGAAAATATAAACACTAACAAATTAATTTAGCTCTCTAACAGCCTCCGGGAAAGTGAAGGCTCCAGCCTCCACTTAGCATGGCATGCTGGGGAAAAGAAAAAAAATGTTATTCCCATTATTCTGGGCTGATAAAGTGCCTGGGCTGAAGTGTACATCTCTACCCACCCTTTGATTTGCCCTGCAAATCCAATGTTGTCACACCAGCAGAAGCAGGGCCATCATGGTGGCTGTAGTGCAGCACCTAGAGCCATGCCCTGGGAGCAGGGAACTGGGGATGGGTTCATCACTGGTCCAGGCTGGTGCAGGCAGCATGGGGGAAACCACCTGGTTTTGGAGGGAAGGAAGGAGAAGGAATGACTCAACCTAAGGAACAAGAGCCAAGATGCACCATGCACCTTCCGGCCAAAAATCAGACCCTGACTAAAAACTAGGAGTGATTTAGGGAAGGATCAGAGATACAGACATTACAAAATTCATCCATGGAGAAGGGACTTCTGGTGGCAGACAGGACTTCCGTGAGCAGAGAGGTGTTTCAAAATAGCAGATCCAAACTACAATATGCCCAAGTAAACATTTATCTACCTGATAGAACAACAGATTCTCTGTCATTCTAAGTTTTTACATCAGGAGAGGCTGCCAGGTCAATAGATCTCTGCGAGCTCAACCAGAAATTACAGTGGGGTCCGGGAACATGCTGATGTTTGCAATCTGCAGAGGTCCATCCTCTGCAGGGCCTTTCCTGGAGGATGCACCAGAGGCGGGCAGACACAGCATCCTTCACCCCCAGAGCCTGCAGACCGATAAAGGGCTTTCTTCAGGTTTGAAAGAGAAATGGCCAATTCAGGCTAAGCACAGGCTGGGAACCACAGCTCAAATTTAATTGCATTCCCCAATTACACAATTGGAGAGAAATAGTCTTGCTGATTAGTGTCTATTTGTGAAGACCTAACAAAGCAGAGAGAGGGGAATAGTCCTTGGCTTGGACATCTTCCAAGGTGGTAGCAGCAAAGGCAAGGAGCTGTTCCTGCAGTCCTGGGAAGAAACAGTGTGAAGGAGACCTCTTTCACAGCTCTTTTCTGTCTTGCAAGAGTTTTTTTAAATTAAATACTTATATATGTATATGTATATATATATATATGCATTCATGCACATACCCTCTCACAAAACAAGGCAAAAAGTCAAAAATTAATGTTTGAAAAGTGGATCTAATCAAGCAAAATGTCTTCAATCTTGACATTTCCCTTACTTTAAAAACACTTTCTTTCAACATACAACCTGAGCTTTCCAAGTGCAGTCATTTAGAGATCAAAATTTTAAGTAAAGCCTTTGAAGTCATTCCTCACCTCCCCCAAATGTTTTGGAGATGGAAGAGCCATTCAAACTCACCCTCCCTAACAAACAAGTTGGTGAGGTCTCTTGTCTTCTGCTGGTGAAAAATTAGCCCTGATGAGATAATTACTGCTACAGATGTGGGGTAAGGGCTGGCAGGCATGGGGATGAGGAAGAGGTGGGAAGGAGGAGGCAGCCTCGACATAACTGAGGTGTTCAAATACCACTAAGGAAGGGTGACGGTCCCCCAGCAGAAGAATCTGGGGCAGGTCCCACCAGAATGGTAGCAGTGCAGAACAGACTGGCTGTGTCCAGAGCAGGATGATGGTGTCACAGCTCCGTGACATGAAGCTGAGAGTGAAATGCTGTGAGCCATCTCTTGCTTCCTGGAAGAAAAAGATCCTTCTTTCCCCCAGGAAGAAGGTGCCCCTTTAGAGCCAGATGGGCCTGATTCTCCTACTCACTCCCAAGCCCGTACAATTAGTAGGATTAAGCTTGGAAAAAACAGCCTGTGTTACCCCAATATGACATTAGATGTCACCCATGCACTGCATTTACTGCCTGTCCCTCTCTCCGGGTCCCCACGTGGGAAAGTCCTCTACAGCCCATTCCCCGCCACACCTGAGGACTGGTGATTCAAGTTGGGGGGATTTAAGGAGGTCACATTGTCCAGGCACCTGGAGGTGCTCTCAGTGCCAGGAGAAATGCCTGCAGCCCAGGATCTGATACCTCAGCCTGGAAGAGGTGGAATAGGAGAATGGTATCCACGCACCCATGGCCTTGCGGGACAAGGGTAGGTATTTGGCTGTAACACGGCAGAGCCAGGACTCATGAGATGGTCCAAGATGCAGCTGTTTAACTCTGTGCACAGTCCATGACCCCTGCCAGCTAGCACTGCTCATGCCTGGGCACCCTTTGGGAGGGCTGAAGGGTTTGGAGATGGGTCCCCACTGGGATGCACCCCTAATTCAGCAAGAAGAGCATACAGATGTTTGGATTTTAGACATCCTGTGCCACACTTCCATGGCCAGGGAACGGGTCCTCAGAGGGGACCGCAGCCAGAGATGTCATAGAAGTGTCTGGACCACCCCCATTTTGTAAGGCAACCAGCGTGCTCTGCATCCCCCACCCATGTTCCCCTGGCTGAAGCCCTCCTTCACACAACCTCTCCTCCAAGGGCTGCTTTTGTCCTCCTGCTGCCTTGCAAAAGGAGGGGAGGCAAAGCCCTTGGAGAGTGGCCACCAGGCTGCAAAGCTGGGATGGAGCCAGTTGAACAGCCCCATGCCGGGAATCACCCCGGTGCTGCTTGAGTTCTGTCCCAGCCCTACACCAAGTGGGGCAGGATCTCTTCCAGGGCTGACAGGGGCCAGCAGGAGGAATCCCGGCATCCTCCAGCCCCGTGGATGGGTGAGGGAGGCCAACCTCATTAAAGCCTGTGGAAATCCCCTTCCACATTCCCGGCTGCAGTGTTTCCTCTCTTGCAAGGGCGTGCAGCAGTGGCAGGCGGGGTGAGGCAGTTTGGGGAGCATGTTTACAGAGCTCCTGCCAAACCACAGGAAGTCCCAGCTCCTGGGGATGAAGAACGGGAGGAGGAGGAGACAGATGAGGCCAAGGCTCTGTCAACTTGTCTCCACCGCCGCTGGCAAACAAAAGCCGGAGCACAGCACCACTGTTATGCTGGGACATTGGAGATGCAGGAGGGGCTGGAGATTTCTCCCCTTGCTGCTTTATCTCAGAATAACTCAGCAGGTGAAGTCCACCAGCAAAGGGAGACAAAAGCGCCTGGGAAATAAGTTGCTTTTCTGCACACATCTAGTGTTAAAGCACACCATAGTGGACACCAGAGCTTCCGGCTCCGGCAACTGAGGACAGACTCTTACAAATATGACCTAACAGCTCACAGTGCAGAAAGCTGATACTTAGTTGTCTTAAACTTGATTTGCGCTGATTTCTAAACACCACTTATTAGTTGCATTCCTATTTACACATCTGAGGGCTGTCATCTTGTGCAGTTTTCCTGTGTGCCTGAAGGGCTGGCAGCAGAGCAGCCCAAGCATCTGAGGAATCTGCTGCCATTGCCACCACTCCCAGGCCCAAGATGCCACTTGCCCAGTGAGGCTATCAAAGGCTTGGGCAACAGCTTGAAGATGCTCCTCCTTGATCAGAAGGTGTTGGACACCCCTACGACATATCCTAGAATGGCAAAGAGCTCTTGAGACTGGGCTCCACAGGGGTCTCCTCTGCTGACACCACCCGAGCAGGATCTGGGCAGCAGATCCACAGTGTAGTAAGCATTTCATATTCCTCTTCATTTCATTAGACACAACAGCCTTACAGCAGCCAAGAATATTTCTTTATCTCACAGTGCAAGGCCTTGCACTTGGTGCCCTGGGTGGCATTGGTTGCATCCTTGGTGAAGACCATGGACTCATAAGTATCTAAAGAGAAGCACTGCTCACCATTCACAGGAGAAGTACTCAGTATGGCTGCTCCATGTCCTCACCATTTCACTTGTTCAATGAGGACAGACACGCCACACCCTGATTTATCTATTCACATCTGTAGGGGCACAGACAGGCAGAAAAACAAATCACCTATCGAAACATTGCCTCATATTGCTCAAGCCATTCAGACCTGCAAATTAATTCATAACAGACTGAATTTAAGACCTAAAGAAAAATATAAGATCATTTACTGGACATGCTATTTCAGGATGAATAATATAGCTCTGTTTTAATAGCCGTTAAACAGCTAGATTCAGTAAAAGAAAAGAGCAAAGTTCCCAAGAGGTTTCAGCTGACAATGAATATCATATTGAACACAGGCAGGAATAGAAGTTATTGTAGTCTATATAATTAGTACTTCTCTCCACCCCTGTTTGGCGACTGCTTTATCAAATCGCAGATGTCCATACTGAGTTAAGTGTTGCTGGAACACCTTGCAGTCAAAATCTTTGCGCAGGCTCTCATATCCTGCAGTGTTCGTTATCATTAATTAAGCGTATATGATTCCAATTCCCAGAAGAATGTCCTCTTCTATTAACTGAGCTATAGTTAAACTCAGGAGAATTCAACATACATTTTTAATAGAAATTCAACAGACAGTACTGATATTTGTTTTTGGTTTACAGCAGCCTTTTACATCACAAAAACCATTGTGATGACCCAGGGAGATTGCGCTTCTCCTCTTTAAGCTAAAAACCCCAGTTCTTTAAACTTTTCCTCCTTGGTCAGATTTCCCAGGTCTTCCTATCACACTATTCAAGACTTAGATCCAGAAATACCTTGCACCACTTCTGAGTACTAAACTTTGAGTTTCAGGCTAGGCTATATGTTTGTTTATGCCTCCCAGTATGCTCTTTGCTCTCTCCAGAAGCGGGTGGATTTCCTGACTCACATTCCCTGGTAACCCATTGCCCAAACCGGTTGTTCCCCTTCTGTATTTGTGCAGCTGGATGTTCATGCCTTATTCCACCCCACACGTCTCCTGACTGAATCTCATCCTACTTTTGAAAGGCTGTTCCTCTACCAAGTTGAGGCCACCCTTCATCCTAATTTCATCCTCCAGTGCCATTCTCAGTCCTCCCTGACTTTGCATGTCCTGCAGATCGAATAGTGCTCCTCTGTATTCGTTCATCCACCCTGCTGACCCATGCTCACCATCGCCTTCCCATCTTGGAAGCCACATTAACAAGCATCTGAGTCATGTGCTTTAGCTGTTCTAGGAGATCAGTGATGAAAGTCTTGCTGGAGCCAAGGCACATGTCAGCTACTGCATCTCCCCTTTCCAGAAAGACTTTTGCAAAGAGAATTTGATTGATCTGAAAGTTCCTTCTTGACCAGTCCCTAATGACTGCTACCCATCTCCTTAGTACCTATCATGTTTGTAAAATGGTCATTTGATTGCCTGTCCTTTGCTTGTTCTTTGTAAGACTATATGTTTCCTACCACATTTCCCCTGTTGGCTCTGTTAATCCCATTTTACTGTACAGACACTGTACACCCCATCTTAATGGGACTCTGCCTCATCATCCCTGATCCTCAGCATGAAACAGCCCTGTTACAGGTCACTAGGGAAAAAAAAACTCTCCAAAACATACCTGCTCAACATTCCCACTGCCTTCAGTGAGCATTGGGATGTCATTCCAACCCTAATCCATCAGACCTTAACACTTGACTTTAAGCACACAAGTAACACATCACCAGCTTCACTACAGGTCTGCATAGCTTTGGCTCTGGCTCATAACATTGTCGAGCCTAAACGTCTCCACCCATGGGCTAAAAAATAGCCAGTGATTCTTATCTATTCCAGGGAGCACCTGTGAAATGGATTCACATATGACTAAGGTCTTCCAAGTCTCGAAGGGAAAACATGTGAGCCAAATCTTGCTCTCGTGCTGAGGACTGTCAGTCAGCCCACAGGGACTGTGGGTGCCACTGCCTGGGCAGGCTTGGGGCTCTCAGCTGCGATAGGTCATGACAGTTGACAGAAAAGCATCCTCGTGTATTGTTCCTCGCTAAGATTCTTTTGGAAACACCTCCTCCCCAACAATTAAATAATTAAAGAGTAAAGAACAAGGCTGAACCTAAGTGGATTACAATGGATGCTGTCTGCTCTCCCAGGATCACCCAGTCCCAGTGGTTAGCACCCAGCTAACCCAGAGGTGTGATGTTCTTGAGGTGTTTAATGAAAGTTGGATGAGGACTTCCAGAAGTCTCCTTTCTAAACCAAAGAAACTTCCATTGTTTCTCGCAAGGTCAGCCCCCAGGAGGGAAAAAGCAGTGGGAGTAGGTTATGGTGCTCTAACCACATTTGAAACAACTTGTGTTCATCTCATTGGAGAAAAGGGAACCCAGGATTTCTTCAGCACTTCTTGGCCAAGCCCATACCCCTGTCCTCCTGGGAGGGCAACCGTTCCCACAAAGGCTGGGCTGAGGAGCGGGGTGGGGGGGGAAATGCAACTGCAATGAAGAATGAGCTGAGGATGCTACTGTCTCCCTCCAGAAGCAACCCACAGGGTTTATCTGTGCAAGCTGCTTTGTACCTGCTGATGTGACTGAGACCTGTGCTAAGGTGGCCTCAGGTGAATTTCAAACACACTTGACTGAAGCACCTACATTAAAAGCCAGATCTCTAGGGTCCTTATACAACCAAAGAAAAGGCCGAGCATCACTCCTGGAGCTTCTTTAGGGATCTGTAAGATAGCAAGCATTAATCCCAGCCTCCCTGTTGTTTTTTTGTCTCTACTGCTTTGGGGCAAGTTGCTCACAATTACAACATGGAGGAATCAGAGCTTGCATTTCTCCCACTGCTCAGCTGAGACCTGCTTCAGGCTGCTCAGCTGTCTAGAAGTGAGATAAAATTCATCCCAAAGCCAGTCCCTCTGTGCCAGAAAATGGAAGTGGTCCAATGCAAACAACAGGACAAATAAGCCAGCCAACGCCAGCCCTCTGTCAGTCAGCCGTCCCTCTGAAACAAAATGCAAAGCAACTCCCAGAGGTCTCTCCCGCTCCGAGCATGGCTTTGCAATTATGAATTATCCCAAGATTATCTCTGTCCCCAAGCGCTGCTGTATTCACCTCCTCTGTGTTTGCTGGGGGATTAATTGCTGCCGCATTGGCTGCACTGCAGAATAAAAGCTGGGGATGCAGCAAACTCCTAATTACCATCATTCAGTGGCAGTAAGGGGTGACAAATTTAAAGCCAAATACATGAGGAAACACTTTTTGTTTTAACATAGTCTGCAGTTAACGAGCACAGACTGCTGCTGAGAAGGGAATCAAGACAAACAGGACCAGGCATCCAGAGAGCCTGAGCAAGAACAGAGATTAGGGTTGCACTGGGTGAGACAGCAATACCCAGAGCTGACCGTTCTGGCATCATCAGGCACCATCCAAGGACCAGCAGCTGCTTCTTGCTCTTACCACATCCTAGCATGATGTTTGGCAGTGCCTGGGTGCAGCATCCATCTTATCCCCTGACAACCTCTGCTCCCACAAAGTCGTGAGGCCTCATCTGCGATGCACAGTTGATGGAGCATCAGCAAAACAGGAGAGACTGCATTGGTGCCGACTTCTAGGACTCTGCATTCAAAAGAGCTGCTCCAGGATGTCCCCCCATCCAACCTCTTTCCCTGATGGACCAAATGTCTCACATGGGGAAATGTGGAGCTATCTGAGAAGACACCTAGAAGTCTGGTGCCATTGCCAGTTCCAAAGCAGAGCACTGGACTTCGAGCTTGCTTTTCAGCTCAAAGTCTCTGGTTATCTCCTGAATACCCTGCCTGAGTGTGAAGAAAGGAGGAGCTTCATCTCCACCAGAAATATCTCTGGCTTGCAGAAGTCACGCACAGCCTCACCATCCTCTTCCATGGTGGGAACAAGCAGCAAATACAGTGTTCCTCACTGAATCTGGGCTGGAGCAGAGTAAAGCCAAGATCCATGGGACCACAGGAAGGTCCTGGACACCAGTATTGCTATTGCTCTGGTGCTGTGGGACTTCCAGGGGCACAGAAATGTGGTGAGAGCCCCAGACCCAGAGGCTCAGATGAAACACCAGAAGCTCCATGGCCCGGAGTGGGACTGGGCTGGAAATCTGTCAAGCTTTCTCATGAGATTTCCTCTCTCCCTCCTGGTTCTGTTTGGGCTGGAAACACCATGAGAATAACTTTCCTCCTTGCATTTCAGCAGTTTTGCTTCCGGGCCTGGGCTAAACAAGGAAGTGCAGAGGCGTGGGAACTGAGGGGAGACACAAACACACAAGAGCACGGGCTGAACTGCTCCAAATCTCTACGTGCGACTCACTGCCTCCGTTCAAGGCAATTCTCCTGCCAGCTTTACTCCTCTGCCTGGACTGACACCTTCAGGTGGAGATGGTTATCTCAGCCTTCCCTGTGGGCCAGATCCTGCTTTTCTTTAGACAGCAAAGCTATCCCAGCAATAACCACTCAAATTTTACTGGTGTGAGACAAGAACATTTGGACTGGGATCTTGACACCTTTTAAAGACACACCACCTTGCCCATAGTAGAGCACTTGGACACAGAGCCCAAACCTCCAGAGAGCCTTGGTCCTTTTGCTGCCAACCACAAGATGTGGTAAAAGGGCTTGACTTCTTGATGCACTCAGCATCTCAGCACCCTATGAACAGAGGGCATGCCAGGTGAATAAAGTTAGACTGATAGTGTGGAGTGCCACAAATCATCAACACTTCAGGCAAGGTTGACCCATTCCTCCAGAATCCAAATTTCTTCACTGCTACGTGCCTTCAGCACCCACTGACAAAACAAGGTGTGCCCACATGAGTAGGTACGGCATGTAGGGATGAATAATGCTCCTCTCAGCCCTCCTCTCTGTGATTGCCACATATCATGGTACTTCAGGATAAAGTTCAGGCATCACCACAGGCACCACCTAACATATGTTTAGACCAAACATTCAGTATCTCAAAGCTACAAAGAATGCGGAAATGGAAAGGAGTTTTTCCCATCCCAACCAGCTTGCAGTTTAAGGCACTGCTCTTTCCCATAAGTCTCCACCACATTGGCATGGAAATCTCTTTGGGATTATGAGTATCTATTCAGTAGTTCAAAGATTAATTGGAGCAACACCAGGGCTATGAGCAGAAAGGAGGGGACAATTTCTGGCACAAGGTTGCAGAGCTACTGAACACATCTCTCTGGAGCATTCATCATTATTTAATTATTGCTGTACTAATAGCTGGTATGATTTAAATTATTCAAGGTCTCTTAGGCTTTGTGAAAGAAGCAAGACTTTTGTGGTTTTTAAGGACCTCAAAATAGGAGATGGGTGTAGCAGCCTCCTAGCCCAGCAGGCCCTGTCTCTCAGCACTGAGCATTTAAGGCAAATGACTGCACTTACTTGGCTGTATGACTTCTAGGCAGGACCAGACCATGGGCAAAGAAGTTCAGGTGAACCTCAAGGACCCAGAGACAGTGCCGGCACTAGCCAGGAGAGGACTCAGTGACTAGAGAGACTACTTCCAATTGCATCTGAAAACCTGTCTGCATCTGCATACTGCTTAGCATGAAGGGATTTCCATCCTACCAGAGGCTACTCACTGAGCAGGTTACCTCTGAATTTGCGCCCATCAGTCAGGGTTAGTACTGGTTGCAAAGCCATCTTCCCTTCCTGGACAGTGCTACCTACCACTGCCATCATCTAGCCAGGTTCTGTTGTCCTCTCCTCCACAGCAAGCACTATCATGTGCCTGCTCTGTACACTGATGTTAACTGTATAGCTGGACCTGCATCCCAAGAGGCATGTGCACACCTTCTCCATAGCTCAGAGAGAGAAGCACAGCCCTGAGCCATGTCCTCCTCTCCCTGTCAGAAGGAGCAAGAGAGATAGAGATGCACCCAAGAGCCATCCTGTGACTGTGGTCCCTGCCAGCTCTCTCCAATCTGCCCTGCCCGAGGCACTTTCCCCTGTCACAGTCTGGCATATCTATTTCAGAAGTCAAATGCAGAGGACTGCCACATATCACAGGGAATAAGAAACAGATTCCCACTGGGGAAGCAGGGTCCTAGAGCAGTGTGGCATCAATGACATGCCCTTGAGGTTCAAAAAAGGAAGACCTGGCTGCTTGTTAATCCTGCTTCCCAGCTGGTGATTTCTAAGGATAACCTAGCCAGGGAATTCTAGGGAAAAATTTAAAAGAACTTCTAGTAATGTACTGTGTGAATAAAATCCCCAGCATTGCAGCTCACAGGGAGGCAATGTTGCTCATTGCACAATAAACCATGTGAACCACTAGACACAGATCCAAGGCATCAGGAAACAAGCAGGAGAGTCTTTACGCCCTTCTAGCAAAATCACCTCTCTCTTTTCATTGATTGGCATTAGAAACTTAGATATGACCTCTTGTGTTGGGGTAGATTAAATGGGGCCTCCAAGTCTGCCTTTCAGCCCCATTTTCCAAGACTCTAGGGTTTTCTCACGTTATCTTGTGTTAGCTGCTTTTCATCTTTGACATGACTCATGTTCACATGTTCATCCCTATCGCATTCCCCTCCTTGCCCTTATCCCAGGCCTTCTTCCCAGCTTCCCCAGCCAGCAAGAGCCCTCAGCCTGTTCTTGACCTCTCAGCATTGCAGTCTTGAGCTCTTTAGACTTTGCCTGCAACTTTACCCATTAGCACTTTCATTAATTCAACCATGTCTTGTCTTGGAGGAGAGAAAATACAGCAACCTGGAATCACTATGTAAGGCCACATGACTGCTCCTCCAGAAGACAAGCACATGCTCAGTGGCCAGCTACATGCTACCTTGCGTAGTCCTGCCACTGAGGGCTAAGAAATGAATCAACAGGGCAGTGCTGCACCTTTACACAGGCAGGAAACAGAGGCAGGGTTGAATGTAAGTCATGAAATCAGAGCCACATTACTCAGCATGATCAGCTTGTCATTGCATTGAGCAATTGACCACCTGAGTCACAGGAGTGGAATTCATCTCACTTAAATTTAGATATGTAAAACATAGAATCTTATGTCTGGCCACATAGCTTCAGCTTCTTTTACAGTCTATGATTCATTTGACCTCTCTCGGATACTATTGTGGATTGAATCACACTCTGGTTCTTCCTATTTCTCTGCATTGGCAATAAAGAGAGCCGACAGTGACTAGTTCATCTGAAGTCAGACATCTCAATTTTACATGCCAAAAAAGGAGTACAGGAATCCCACTCTGGGTATTGTCATTTCTCCCTAATTGAAGGGCTTAAAACTTTCAAAGCAGAAGGACAATGACAGCTGAATTTGTGGTGGGGCTTTTCATGCCAACATTCAGAGACCGTTTCTCCCCTGCCAGCTTGCTCAGCTTAATTCATGGGAATGTCTAGAAACGGGAACCCCTGGAGCACAGCAAAAATGAGCCAGGCTCTGGCATTTCTGCAAGTAACCAGTTCTTAATTATTTCACTAATACTAGCATTGTGCAGCAACCATACACACCAAGAGGTCTGCAGGGGTTTCTTTGCCACAAAGACCCATGTACAAATCTCCACATAGAAGGTGGGTCTAGTGCTTCTGCAGTGTTTCAGGTGTGAGAGCACAATGCCAAACTGTAACTCCTTTCAGGGTGTTTGAGGAGTTTATAAGGTATAATGAATCTGCCCTTAAACATCATTTGGATCAGGAAGGATCAGAGAGCTAGGAAAGGTGGGCTAATGCTTGTTAACTAGGAGATGTATCATGGGCATGGTGCAAAGGTGCAAACCCTCCCACGTTCTGGAAAGGGCAGGAGCATGCTAGCAGCAGGCGTGATGGGGAGAACCACAGGAGTGGGGTTTTCTGCACGGGCAAGACATAATTACCCTGGGAGGAGGCTACAGGGCCAGGCTGCAAAGGGGCTCTCTGAGCCTTGAGAATGGAGGCAAAATTACTCATAAGCCCCTGGAGGCTGGATACCTGGGGAGATGGGATTTCCCCCTTCATTAGGAGATAGGTCAAATATGACTAGAAATTAGCACTTTATCATTTCAGAAGTATTGCTAGCGAAGGGGTCTGAGGCAGAGCAGAGCCAGGAGGGAAGGAAATGTCTTGGACTGTGCCCATGGGCTGCACTCAGACCCCATGGGTCTACAGCAGGGCCAGGAGGAGAGCACTGGGGAAGGAAGTCTTATGGCAAGGTCGGACAGCAGCTGTCTCCAGGAATGAATCCAGGAGCAGCATCCTCCTGGGATGGGCCAGGAGGATCTTGTGTTGACTGACTGCCCTTCCTGAGTTCGGGAGGAAATTAATCTCCCACCATGGGCTTCAGTTTATTTTTACATTGCAAGTTAGCCTGAAGGAAAAAAAAAATCATAAAAAAATTCTATCCCCTAAAAGGAATCACAAATTTCACAGCGACCTAAGGAGATTAGTCAAATCCCTGTGACCGTCAGCAGTTTCACTTAGGTCAAAGCCTGGCATAACTCAATCTCTGTGAGAAGAGAGGAGAGGAGCTGCACGGACTGCCCAGCTCTGCAGGCAGGCCAGCCTCTCCAAAAGGGCCCTTCTGCAATATCTGGAGGGAAATATTCCTTTTGCAGTCCAGCAGCAGAGAGGCAAACAGTCAGACTGGCCCGGAGTGCAGACAGCGAAAGGGAGCGTTATCTCTAACAGATACCACAATAAGACCTTCCAAGCTGGGAAGCAGGAGGAGGACCAATTTCCCAGGCTAGGATACATCAAAGGCTGTGTGAAACCTTCCGAAAATGCTCACCCTGAATTTCTCATGCATGGGTGGGCATATGGGATAACTCTCCATAGGGTCAGGGAAATGTAGAAAGTGGAGCAGTTGGGTTCTGATTCGTCTCTTGCTCTGGGGGAGAAAATGAAGAGAATTTAGCTCAAAACCTAAAAATAAATATGCCACCCATAGGTTTGGTTTTGCACAAAAATTGGCCTGAGTTAGGTAACCTAGGGCCCTTTTGGGAAGAAATCATTTCCATCCCTCGGCAAACATGTCTGCGTTAATGGGCTCACAGAAGCATCAGCCTTTCAAGCTGTGCATCAAATTTCATCCAGGGCAGGATCAGCAACATGGAGGAGCTGTGGTACTGCCACTGCAATGCACTCATTGAGCAAAGAGGTGTTGGAAAAGGAAATCGAGGACAATCTTTTGGATTACTCTAAGGAGAAATAGGGCTTTCAGCTCATACTCCAGAGTTTTACAAAGATCTGCCTTCCTCTCAGTGAGAGGAAGGAGCCTCTTAATAGAAACCCAATAGAAATTCTCCTGCTCTGTTGTGTGAATACACAATATTGCTTTAAACTGTATCATGAAGCCAAATAGGATGGGAAAGCCCATGGTGTCTGCCCTCCACTGCCGAGAGGCAGAAGACTTTTGCAATTGTTTCCCTTTCCCTGATAAAGTTACAGGAACAGTTTTTAGAAGAAACTAACATTTTTTGCAATTCTTAGCTCTCCTCACAGGGAAGCTTGTTCTCTCTTTGTGGCTTCTCTGCCATTTGAACTCTTCCAGTAGCACCAGACGGAGGTTTTCAAAATTATAAGTCAGGAACTGGGAAATCCTTACACTGATTTAGAAACTAAAGATTAAAAACAAAACAGAAAAAGACACCCCAACCGCAAGGACTTTCAAGTTTCTTCTGGTCTTTGAGCTTTTAAGGTCAAGAGTGGAACAGTCCCATTGCGCTGTTTCTGGGTACCGTCACACCTGCTTTTCTATCTGCTGTTTCTTTTCTTGTGTTAAGAGCTCTTCAGGGCAGAAAGCATCTTTCTGTCCTGTGAATGTGCAGCATTTAGCACAACACAGTCTTCAGGCAGAATGCAGCCTCCTGAACACAGGGAGAATGAATGCAAATCTTTACAATCAGCTGTTTTACCTATGAAATACATAATCTGAGAAAAAAACATTTAAGGAGAAAGCAAGATAGCAGATGGGATAAGGGAAGGCAGACAGCACCGTTGTCCACCACAGCTGCCAGCATTTTCAGTCTTTGGTATTTGCTCCTGACCCCATGAGAGCTTTCATGTAGGGGGAAAAGGAACAATAAAGATGATTCCGATGTTGCTGATGCACACAGAAAAGGACATTCAGGTCCTATTTTTTATAGCTGACATTGTGGGAGCACCTGAAAGCCCTCTCTTGATCAGGTTCCTGCTTTGATTAGCGCTGTACCAACAAACAGAAGATGTTCCCATTCCTGGACAGTTTACAGGCTACACACCTCTCAGGCAGGGCACAAAAATGGAAACATGGTTCTTGCCCCTACAGGTGGGAAAAGCAGATCCAGTGAAGTGAAGTGACCCGAGGTTCCACAGCACTATGCTGTGGAAAGGTCAGAAACGGAGCTGGAGCTTCCCAGCTGTGTGGCTGACTGAGACATGGGCAAGCTCTGCCCAGACTGGGAGCAGCTCTTACTCCCAGGGTCCAGAGCAGTGCAGCCATTCTTGCACAACACTGCATCCGACCACTAAAGCCAGTCAGACTTACTCCAGCCAGCTCTCAGACGTCTCTGCTCTTGGTCCTCTGCAAGGTCAGGTTGCTCTGAGCTGGAGTTTGCAGCCCTGCTCCTCGCCCTGCACTTACAACACACACAAAGAGGACATGAGCCCTGATCTGTTTGACCAATTGATCTCTTAGTCATTTCCAGGAACTCTGCAAAATTGCATTGCAAACTGCATGGCTTTGCCACTTATTTCTGCTGCAGATGATCTCTTTCAGCCCCAAATGTCCCTGATCCTACAATTAAAGCTTTGATCTTCCTTTAAGGAGTGGGAGCTTGGAGGAAGAAGTAAGGAAGCCTGAACGCTTCTGCCTGCTGCAACAACCTGACTTTGAAGACAGAAATGCAAGAGCTACTTAGAGAAGCAAAGTCTTCAAAATATTTGGTCCTGTTGGAGGAGCGGGATCAAAATCACAGTAGTGCCTACTTCTCAGATGTACCTATGTCAAGGCTGAATTTGGTTCTGGATCTACAGAAATAATGATAAAAAAAAATTCCTCCAATGTCAACATGAGGGAATGTCCTCCACAATTCTTCTAACATCAAGATGACCAAAAGCATGAGTTGGGCTTTACACTAAGAGGGTTCAGGTCAGGCAGAGGTAATGTGGCCCTTTGCTCCTGAGGATTTCACCAATCTGACATTTGGTCTCATGCATTTCCCCACCCTCCACCCCCTAAAAAGCTGGAAGCAGAGTTTCCCTAACTGGAAACGCACATTTCATAGTAACATTTTCCAGATCACTTTGCAAGAGGTAAAGCGGGATGAATTTTTTCAGCACAGCTTTAGTAGAAGCTCACTGGTCTTACCTGGCCCCTCTGTGTCCGTATCCTGACAGATTCCTTCAGCGATCTTCAACTCCTCTTGACTTCGCCTTTTTGTGGTGTTTGTTTCTTTGCCCTTCTTAAATAAACCATTGGCAGTTACTATGGTAACACGCCTCATTCTTTCTCTCTCCTCCCTAGAAGTCTATTTCTATTTAACAGGCTTTTAAAAAGACTCTATTTATACTTTCTTTTGTTATCCTGCCCCTGCTCCCTTGCAGTCAGACAAGGGCAGACACGGAGTAGTGCATGCACTTGCCTGTTACTAATAATGGCCATCCACAAACACAAGAGCAAGCTGTGGGGATCAAAGCTGTGACCTTCATCAGGAGATGCTCTCCTTCTTAGATGAACAAAAAGGAAACCTGAGACACAGCTCACCGTGTGCTCTGATGGGAAGCATGGCTAGCACAGGCCATCCCCACCTTCCTGCTCCTAAGCAGTGTGCTGAGGGGCTGCAAGTCCCCAGAAACAGCTGTCGTGTAAAAAACAGCCTTGCTGTCACTGCAGGCAGCTTCCACCTTTCCTCTTTTCTCAGTGTCAGACATTTGTCTACGTTACTGGTAATTGGATAAAGAGAAAAATATGAGCTGTGGTCCTTTTTGCTTCCTATTCTGTGAAAAGCAAAGCTCCCTTCCTTGCTATGCTTTTTCATTTTAAATCTCGGGGCTACTAGCAAGCATCAAGGTTTATTTCCTTAAGTTTCATTATATCATTTAAACATGGAGATTACAATTTATCTTAACCCTTAGCTGAAGCAGTAGGTGTCTGAATTTTTATGATGGCAGCTTTTCTCCTATTGTTTTTCAGGCATTTCTGCTAATAAAAAACAATGGGTCTGAAACAGTCCAAGTATAATTTGGTTCCTTTCTCCATTGAGAGGTTTCACTTGCACGGTCAGGCTGGTGCCAGAAACCACACGTTTTTTGGTCATCTTTAGGGTGTTCCAGGAAACATATTGTCAACAGATCTCAATTTTTCAGTAGGAAAAGCAAGTAGAAGAAAGACTCCCCAGCCCTCCCCTTCTTTCCTCCACATAAAGACAGCTTTCAGGACTTCTTTATTGATGAAGAATGACCCCAACAGTTGTAAATCCATTTTCTTCTCACTTGTGATCTCTACAGCCTGGCCAGCACAAGAAGCTGTGATGCCCTCAGAATGACACTCACGAAAGGGTTAAGGTATCTAAAACTACAGCCTCATAAGCAGCTCGCAAAAGTGTCTGATCCCCAGGGTGGGATCAGTGTATGAGAATTTGCTCAGATCATGTAATGTTTGTAACTTGATTTCCTGCCGGAAAGCTTCAGTGGGTGGAGTTTCTGCTGAACCAGACAGAACTAGAACTATTTCCTTCTCCAGATTGCTTGTGCATGTCCAGTCAAGCTCAACTGAATTAATAGCAACTGGCTTGTTTCCCCCACACACCCCTTCCCATTCATCTCTTGCAGTGGAGATACGGGAAGTATGTGACAATCATGCTGCCAGGGCAAGTGCCTCAGGAGGTGGGAAGATCCTGCAACCCTGGGCAAGTCCCGTTCTTTCTCTGCACCTCTGGTCCATCTCTTGTTATATTCTGCAGAAAGGATGTCCTAATGACCAACCTTCTGCCCTACTGATTTCCTACATGACCTCGGAAAAGCCACTTAACTTTTGCCTGCCTCCACTTTCCATGAAATGGAAAGGAAACTAGCAGAAGGCTTGCTCACCCTGCTGCCACCACCAGTATTAAACCAGGCCCCATGAGGACTGAAAGTAGGAACCTCTCCAGTTTAAGCTTAAAGACCAGTTGCTATTGTCTCCTGGAACAGTGCAGACCTACAGTGGATCGCCAGAAGCACTTCTGCAAGGGAAAAACAGCCCTGTTACCTCCCACACTCCAAATGACAAACTGATTCATTCACCACCTCCCTCCGCCATCCCAAGAACTATGAGTTTCCTTCTCATCCATCACTGAACGCAATCAAACCTCTTTAGAAAGGCCAGATCCTACTCCAGGTGCTTGTTTTTTTACCAAAGTTCTAGGTTCCACCAAAGCGGTCTAAGCTAAACCCCAGCAAGATTATTTCGTTTATACTAAAAGCATCCACACAGGGATGAATGCATGCCTAGCCAAGTGAGATCCTATGGATCTTGTAGGAGAACAAATCAGGGCTGGGGCCAGAGACCTACCCCATGTACAGCTTCAGGACTCTGCTAGCTTTGAATGGTGCCAGGTCAAGTTATTCGAGGTTCAGCTAGTAATTTAGACACTTCATTATCAAGATTAAGATGAAGACAGGCAAGCTCCCTTCTCTCTATTGATTTTCAGCAGCACCCTTTGAAAATCCTTCCCATGGGAAACAGCAAAGTCACCCCAATCAAAAGGAATGAAGTACTGGGTTTTTTTTTTATTCATGGGCCCAAGGAGGAAACTCCTCTGAGGCACAGAGACATTTCCGAGTTCCATGTTTCTCACCCTTTTCCAATTGCTGTCTCCACACCAGCCTGTCAGTCGCAGTGCTTGTCTTTGCTGCACGCCTGGGGCACACCCTGTCCCCCACACACTGATAGTATCATGTCCTTAGGATGTGTCTACACTCCCAGGCAGAGCTGGTTACACAGAATAATCCTTTCCTTAGGCCTGGCTAAGTCTGGAGGCCTGGGTGTGAGATAGAAAGTAGGCACTGCTCCTTATCATACAAGTAAGATTATGCAAGTATGTCCTTTAATGAGGAAAACGAAGGCTCTTTGAATAGGTATGTGGGGTTGGCTGCATGTAACTCCTGGCAGAGAGCAAGGTTCTTGCAGCATGTACCAGCCCACATTTCCAGTGCCACATGAAGTGGGGCAACCAGCCACCCCTTACCAACTTCTTTAAACCCAATGAACAACCCACCATCTTTCATAAAAAAGGACAAAACTTGAGGACCATAGCATCACTGAAAGAACTGTCACTGGGACCTAGAACTCAAAATGTTTATCTGCTACTGTTACTTCATCTCCTTTCTGATTGCTGGCTTGCAGGCGTGGGAATGCAATGTGTATGGTTTTGTTTTTTTTAATTGCAATCATTTTGCAGACCACCTTCAGGCATGCTAGGGACCACCAGTAGTGCAGGGACCGCATGTGAAGAAGCCCTGCCCTAGGAGACCCATCCTGCCTTTCCTGATGTGGTTAAAATGCCATTCCATGTTGTGGTGCCTGCAAGGATTTAACCACGTTCTCAGCCCAGATGAAAGCCCTGGACTATGCCATGTGCCTGAGAAAGCAGGACTGAGCTTCAGCTGTGTAGGAGGGTAGCTGCAAGAAGCCAGGCTATCTGCAGCCCGGTAGTGATCCCTTTATAGTCTCCCCCAACTCTCTTACATGTAAATGCAACCTCTTAGTCTCTGGACCCAGCTCCTTCTGTTCTGAAGTCTTCGTTGGCTATTAATACCTGGGGAATCTGTGAAGCAGGCAAACAAGGTTTTGATGAGTGTGGGAAAAAGAAAGGCGTTACCACGTATGAGTGAATTTCAGTTTCGCTCATGTGCTGAATTAGTCAGTGCCTTCAAGTGAATTCCAAGTGCTGGTCCAGCTATTAAATGACTCTTCTTGAAGAGGTAAGTGCTCCATTTTGAGCCTTTCCTGGAGGAAAAGCTAACTTGAAAAATAAAATAAAATAAAATCTGAACCAGAACTATTGCATAGGTTATCTCTTATTTTTTTCTTTTTTTTTAATTTATTTTCTTATCTCTCCCAGAAAGAAAAAGTATCCACTAGTCAATGCACAGCAGCTTCTGGGACCTCTGCAAGCTGGAGAAACCCAGGCTGCTTGTAGTGCAGGTGAACGTGATGTCTGTGTCAGGACTTGTGACTGGAAACCTCATCCAGATGTTGAAGTCCCAGACGAACATGATGTGATAACTGTTTCACCAAAAGAAGAGGTGTAGAGAGTCAAAACACAAGCTCCAGTGGCTGAGAAACTCAGCAGAGGACTTGTCGAGTTTAAACAGTGTATGGGAAGGAGGCATCAGTGCTGAAACATACCAAGAATCAATGTTTCACTTCCTACCCTGGAGGAGGAGTAGTTCCTCCCGCAACCTTTCCAACCCAGAATTATCACTTTTCTGCTGCTTCCCTCTCTAACACAGCAGCTGTGAGAAGTGTTGTCTGCAGGTGGCAAAAAGGAGAGTAATTTTTTCCATCAGTTCAGTGTTAATGGTGTCCTGGCTTGAAGAAAGCTGCATTTGGCTGAAATGGAAATGACTGAAGGGGTAGGGAAGGTCCTTGAAAAAAAAAGATTACAGAAACTCAGACAAAGCAGGTGTATGGATTGCACTTCCATCCTTTTCTGCAAACATGGAGGCTGCATGGGCTTGATCCAGGAAAGTGTCCTACCTGTAATACAAGCACTTTGACAAGCACACGTTAAAATACAGCCAGGCTTTCCACTAACACTAAGGCAAATACAGCCCTCTGGGATTAATATCTGCACAGAGGTTACAATCATTCCACATTGCTTTTCAGTGCATTACGCTGAAAAACATGCTCAAGGATGATAACATGCACAGGAGAGTGTCGATATTTGTGCTGAAAATCCATGCAAATTCAGGAAATTACAGCTAACATGAAGTTTATTTGATCCTCTAAAGGCAGTGACCTGATTGTGGAAACATTTCTCTCTGCCTGTTTATCTAAAATACAGAGAAGTGAGGCAGGGCTTGACTGAAGATGGATTCAGACTTGCCAGGAGACCTGAAGGTGTTCCTCAGATGCACTGCATATCAATTTTTAATGCCTCCATTTTCCCTCCAGCTTACAATGAACAAAAGCTCCCCTACCAAAGAGCAGCAGCAAAACTGGTATGAATTTACACCCTCAGCCGAGAAGCTATGCTCTCAGGCGCAGCAAGCCTTCAGCCTCACCCATGCAAGAGCGATCAAGCTGGGTTTGATGGCACTTCTGAGGCCATGTGGTGGAGGCTCATGCTGTTGCCCCTTTTTCTTTTGCCAGACCTGTCAAGCTGAGATTGTGCTTGAGCGCTAGAATTTGCCATGTGACATTTCAAATGGTAAGCAAAGAACAGCTTGCCAACCACCGCTCTCAGGTTCTCAACTAAATAAAAACAGATTACTGGCATTTGCTGCATCTGAAAGAAAGGCAGGTCTATCATATTCACAAACAGTAAAGGATACAGAAAAACAAACGTATTCCCTCAGAGCCAAATGCAGCTCCCCATCATGCCTGGGAATCCCCATGGAAGGAAAAGGGGTCATGCTGTTTTAACAAGAAAGGATTTGACCAAAAATACCCAACCAACGAGAGCAGCTGCAAAGTTGTTTTTCTTTGTGCTGGATTTTTTGTTTGTTTCAGTTTTCAATTTTTTGCTTTTAAAGAAAGCATTTGCAGGCGGGTTTCTCAGTTGGTCCTACCATCACCAGCAATAGCAGGAGGACTTCTGCCCTCCAGAGCTTTTGCTAAGCTTTGCCAGACTGATTCTAGCACCACCGAAAGTCACGCTCTGAGTATTTCATTAAAAATGTTGATGTGAATAACAGATAATTTTCTCACTTAGAAAAAGTAGCAGGGAGTCAAACAGCAAAACCTAAATGTCAATAGCAAGGGAAGTAACAGTTTTCTTTCTGTTTTCAGCAGACGTCTATTGCAAGGTGTGAATTTGCTGATGTCTAACCAAGGTTAAGTTTATGCTATGCCTCTCCCTCAAGAGGGGGAGAGGAAGGGGACAGCGAGGCATGGTGATGGATATCCCTTTTATCCAGCTGCCTGTTTCCAAACTTGCAGAAACTGAATGTCTCTAATACCCTCTGAAATTGATCAACAGATTCAAAAGTTTTAGCAAAGGATCCATTTTATAAAGATATACACTGCTGTTGCATAAGATTCACTGCATTAAGAAATCTTGGTAACTGACTTATTTCCTTTACTAATTCTCTTTGCATCATGCATTAAGAAATCCTGAATCTTTTCTTTCCTCTTTATTTTTTTTTTCTGTTGGAAACACTCATTATGCCAAATCAGCCTTTCTCAAGTTCTGCTGGAGGACTTCTTGTAGATCTTGACAGGTCTGCCCTTAAGCAAGAGGAGGCCTCCTGGTCCTTTTAGCAAAGCATGTTCTCAGAAACATAAAGCACTGTCAAGCAGTTCTGGTTTAGAGGGTACTGGTTTAGTGCCTTTCAGGGAAGAGGAAAAAACATCCCTGAAATGAAAACACATCTGAGGATCTCCCGATATTCAGCTGCTGTCCCTTCATCTCCACGTATTTGTGTATGACTCCTGAGGAATCACTTCATCCCTCCAAGCCTGTTTGTCACCACAAAAAGCCCTATCCTACTATTCCTTTGATGTCTGCAAAGCCCTTGACTGCCTCTGCGGTGACTTCTGCTAAAAGAGTCCTCAATAAATCAGAAATAAATGAAACGAGACAACTTGCGCTGACGTCAGATGCTCTGTTCCTATTCCTTTGAATTTATGGCAGTTCTTTACGCCACAGATCTAGACAGGGATTTATAGCCAGGAAGGTCAACAACCTGAGGTGAAGCCCTTGGCCAGAAAGGCTGAGCGATGGCAGTTCCTGAATCACACCAGTCCCCAGGGCGGCGACCGGCTGGGCGACACCGCCGTGCCTCCCACGTACCCAGCACCACTAACGGCAAGATGTTAAATACATCCTTTAAGGCACTTCAGGAATGAGCGGCCTCCTCCCCGCACCCCGTCTGGCCGGCGGGGACCCTCACGGACCTCCACCTGGCCTGTGCTGCCTGTGGGAAGGTGGGGGGGAGCACCGCTGCGCCAAGCCCAGGCCTGTGCGGCCTGCCCCTGCCTCCAGGCCACCCTCCTTGCGTTCCTCTTTGTCTTCCTCATCTTCCTCCTCCTTGTCTCCTTCTTCTTCATCTTTTTCCTCCTCTTCGTCCTTTCTTTCCTCTTCTTCCTCCTCCTGCTGCTGCCACACTCCCCCCATCCCCTGCGCTCTCACCTCATACCCCGCGCCTCACTGCGCCCCCTCACCTGGCCCCGCCCAATCCCCACGCGGACACGCCCATTTTCCCTGGTCACGCCCACCCCCACAACC